>JAVJIF010008841.1:0-116088 GCA_038442645.1 Agave tequilana | reverse complement strand
TCTCATTCAATCGTTCACTGGCAGGCTAAGAAGCTGTACCTGAAAAGAACACTTTTATAGCTAAAAAACTGCTTGGCTGTTTTCTCCATGAAAATTTGAGAAGTTAGCTTGATTTGAGCCTAGTGAACTTTTCTCTTTTAATAAGTTATAATTCGTCTATAACTAACTATGCAATCAAATTTATGTGGAATGTACGGCAAACATCATAAGGAAAAGAGGCTGGCCATAAGAAGCAAGAAATTTGTGTCATGTTTAGATTCTCTATGTGAACACAGTTAGGGAGAGTAGAGTGTTCTGAATTCTATGGGAGCCGACGGAAAAGAATAAAATAAATGGGCTAACTGAATCAACGATGTTAGGTCCAACAGTAAGATGCTTACAAGTTGCAACAGACTACTGAAATGCCCATGGATCAGTCACCCTGTCTCATATCAGTACTCGGTCATTCATCCTATCTTACAACAGTATAAAAACTTCCTTTAAAAGAGTTTTCCAGTAGTAATAACAACAGCACACTTCATCAAGCAGTGATACTGCAACTCCTGGGTCTGTAGACCAGACCCAGGTAACATGTCTACTTGCAGATATATAGGATGTCACTGACTCACTGAATATAATGACCATACACATACACAAACAAATCCATATGTCATTGGGCGAAACTTTAAATGGGTCAAGTTCTATTTCCATGATCTATCATCATATGGGCTCTTTTTACAGCCAAATCTTAATGAGTCTCACTGCACAAAAATATCCCCCAAGATAGCATTTTTATCTAGAGAGACAACCTTGTGGCCTTGAAGCATCACAAGATCAAGATAGTTCGCTTGAGGATCGACCTATGCAGTGATCTAACAAGACATGCTCTACACAAACAATAACAATAGAATCCGATGCCAAAAGATTTTGCTGGAATAATTGGTGTTTCAGTATCTATCTCGAATCTCTTCTGCTTTTTGTTTAGCAACTTGAGTTCTGCTTGCTTGGGTTGGGCAAAGGAGTTGGTTGACCAATGAAAGAATATTGAGAATAGAATAGGCTTTGCAAGTTTGAGAAATGAAAGTATGGTGGCTTCAATCACGTGGCTCTTGATTCTTAAACTAGCAAGTGGTATGCCAAAGCATGTGCACTTTGATTTGGACCCCAAGTTCTTCTTGTGCCTGGGCTTGTGGGTTGGCCAACTTTAAAAATAAAACACCAAGTACCAGAAGATGCTACTGGTCCTGTCAGTTTGTTTGATTACTAAAAGAAGAGCAGATACATAAAAAAATGATAAAATGACTGAAAAATAATAAGATTGTAAATAAAATGAGGGAGGAAAAAGAAAAAACTGGAATTTGTGAAGCAAATATTCCCATCCGCGCGATAAGGTTCATCATGTCATGAAATAGATTAGATATATGGCATACAAAGAACTCTACAAAACACACTTCATTATTGCTTTCAGACTTTTCCCTTGCTTATCAGGTTGTTTTGACTTGTTTTTTTTCCTACTACATGTCCATCTAACTTCTTGCATTCATATCATAATAAATTGATATAACCAGCATCAGTAACACATCATACAATAGAAATTAATAAATCCTATTAATAATAGTATAGTTAAACCTTTAGTTTGAAAGAAAATCCATAAACCCAGATGATTGACAGAAAGTATCCATTGATGGCATCAGAAAATAGTATCAGCAAATATTTCACATTTCTACCATGAAACTCTAACCACACATCTTGATATTCACAACATCTGGAAAGGACCAAAAAACCCAAAAATCTATTATTTTTATTAGCTTGTAAAGTTTCTAAATAAACATTTCTCATAGTTACAAAAACTGAGGAGATTTGAGGAAATTGTTGATTTGACAGGTTTATTTCACCACCAATAACAATCATACTAGCATAGCAGTAACAGAACTCATATTCATGCTAATAAGAAGAATTTTATCAGGAAAATAATACTAACAAGAAAAACAATGTGCTTTCAGTTGATGCTCAACTAAACAGTTGAAGATGGTTGCCTGTCCTGTGCTGTACCTGCTCATTCCAAGAAGAGATTCAAATTTAATATAAACTGTCAAACCCTCACCAAACCCTCACATGACCTACTAAAGTATTTAACAAACTGTTTCTCGTGAAAAGCAATACGATAAAGAAATAACAGAGATCTAAGTCATCCGAATAAATTGCTTTGCAAATCTAATAACATGATTTGTACAACGCCCTTCATCACTTTCATATTTGACCTAATCATGTGTCTTTAATGATCCATCTGGTTTCAGTATTAACCTGAAATATTATTTAAGTGCCCCAGATTCTAGATGCAAAGTGATTCCCAATCAAATGGCTAAATAAAAGAGTGCATTGCAAACAGTCATCAAGAAAATATGCAAGATTAGAAGCTAAATTTACCAAATTTAGTAAGGGAATTCTGCTATAACCCATTCAAGAAAATAAACAAATTGTTTTTCTAGTGTGGAAGAATGATAATACCAAACTTGGCTATTGTACTGTTGGGTGGAAATCTGGGTCCTTACTCTAAAATGAGGAGAATCTAGGGGCGCAGTTAACAGGTTGCTGCCCACTGGATATATATATATATATATATATATATATATATATATATATATATTATTATATATATATATATATATATATATGGAACTAATAGCTAATTTATTGAAATGATAACCCAAATTAAATTACGATCATGCGAAGAGACTTCACAAGAATTCTAGTTTCATTTCCTTCAGAGAAAATTAATTCTAATTTCCGAGTTTAGATTCAACTTCTTCTTTGATCATCAATTCTAAATAGAGACATGCAACTGTGGTTATGATGATTGATTATTTTGATTTACTGTGGTCCTCATAAGCTCTTAGAGATTTTGTATTTTCTTTTCCTGGTTTATTGACATGAAAAACATAGTGAATCGTTTTTTCTATAGATTGTTTCTCCTCTTCAAAAATCGCAAATATATTGCACAACTGACTAAATATACCCATAAATATTTTATATATGAGACTTTTATTTTTCTTATCTAAATCTTTGCAATGAATATTTCTAGATATATACTATTATAGCTGTCTAGTGAGTATATCATTAAATATTTTTCTTGATGAAGGAGAAAGGAGGGGTTCGGAATGCAGCAAAGGACAAAAAAGAAACATAATGATGTTAAACTGTCAAAGATCATTATAGTTCAGTAAGAGAAGAAAAAGATGATCATAGTCAATGTCCTTAACATGAGAGAGAGGTGAGAAATTGAAGATGCTCAAGTGGCAAATGATTATAAGAAATAAAATAAATGGGCATTTTGGCTAACAAGAAGCAATAATTAGTTTAATATTACATAAGGTCAGTTCACATGCAACTTTGCTTCACTCACCTGCCACGTTCTTCCAAGCATCCAAATCAGTTTGGAAAGAGAGAACAACAATGAAACAATAATTCATAGATGAATAAGATACGTATCTCCATGAGGCTAACTAACAAGATTGCAGGTGCTAAAGAATAGTTAATCTTTAAAATATGGAGATATGAATCAACTTGAAGTACTTATAGGCTTATAAGGTACATATATGAAACGTCACTTATTTAATTGTTAAGTGAGTTGCAGCAGTAATATAATAGGCGATTCAGCAGTAAAAAAGATTGTAATGGAGAATAGTGGATGATGATGTGCATCTGAAAATTGTAAACCTTCACTCTGATAAGATCTCCTAATATAACATGCATTAGATGATTCCATGTGATAAAGAGATAAGATGATGATTCATTATAGCTAAGTGGATCAAAGACAAGACTAGCACAAACTCTGTTTTGCATACTTTATTCCCCAACTTAGCATAGAAGTCACAGAGATCAAGAGAGCCTGGCTATAAAGAATCTAATCTCACTAATCTGGCAACTTCATAAATGAGGTACCTTAATCTCACTGTGAAACCATTGGCAGTTGCACCCAGGACCCCAAGTAAACGAGTAGAAACTGCTTTGACAAGTAACAACAATATAAAACATGCAAGAAGCTAATAAAATAAATGATCCCAACTCCTTTAAATTCTCAAGCCTCCTAACTTGCCATCTCAATTCAAACAACCAGCCTAACAAACAAACACCACAACCTTGCTCCATAAAGTGTTTCCAACCCACCGGCTAAGATTCAATGGAGTCCAAGAAAGCCAGCAACAAGATCACAGAAATAGTGAGGCTCCAGCAGATGCTAAAGAAGTGGAAGAAGCTTGCAGTTGCACCGAAGAGCAACAGCAAGAAGAGCATCAAGTTCCTAAAAAGAACTTTGTCTTTTTCTGATACGACCAATGCTCTCTCAGGGGATGTCCCAAAGGGTTTCCTTGCTGTATCCGTTGGGGAGGAGATGAAAAGATTTGTGATCCCAACAGAGTATCTGAGTCACAGGGCCTTCACGGCTCTCCTGAGAGAAGCAGAAGAAGAGTTTGGATTCCATCAGGAGGGGGTGCTGAGGATCCCTTGTGAGGTCGCCGTGTTCGAGAGCATACTTAAGGTGGTGGAAAAGAATAAAGAAGGGCTTTGCTACTGTTCCTCAGAGGCTGACTTTGCCACGACTTCTTGCCCACAAAATCCAATCTACAGGTGACTGTTAGTGTTGGTGCAACTAGATGTAATTTCAAAAGAAAAATGCTTTCATCATCTATCTGTTTCTTTACATTGTGAAGATAAAATGTATTAGTGAACTAAGATGTAATGAATTGTGAACAAGTTTTGTATTAGTAACATGAGAAGAAGGCAATATCCAGACTTGCAAAGGCTTCCATATTTATGTTTGCAAGCTGAAAATTCCGTATGCAAGTTGGATGAGACCCCAAGTGCATCAGAATCCATATGAGATGCAAAGAAGCATGGATCCATGTGATATCAGAAATAGGTGAAAGAAATAGAGAAGTTGATACTATCTAAATTACTCCTCAAACTCTTGGTTAGAAAAGTTTTTTGGTGGCACGTATTTACCCTTGAGTTCGTTCTTCATAACAAATCAAGTTTCTGTTGGCCGTTGGGCTTTCCTCAAATTTTCACATTTGTCCAATATTGGCTAGCTTGACCAGCTAGGTCATGATAGCGAACCTGACTTTTTCAGCTTCAAACAATGGGTGCCGGATGAAGTACATGTTCATACTTTGTAACTAATTCGAAAAATTTAAGGATCCAAACGAGCTAAATAATTCAGACGACCATCAAAAGTTGGTATGCTCTTCAAGTATCAGTCATTAGGGTCTTGGCATTTCGCCTCTGGTATGGTGTCAACAGACCACGTTCTTCTTCATACTCGTTGCGGTTTGGATCACGTTCTTCTTCACGTTCATTGCGGTTTTCTAGACGCGTCCCTATAACTTATCTAGGTCTTGGTTCATAGTTTGAGTCAAGACTTCAAGCTTAGTCTGTATGTCAGCAAACGCCATGGCAAATTGTTGGGGATCTATGGGGGTGCTAGACTCTCCTAATAGATAGGGTTTATCTCTACGAGTTGGCATACACTAAATGAAACCTAATTGAATATGAAAAGAGAATGCAAATCTAACTAGATATAAACAATTTTTTTTGCCTTTTTGTTTTTATTAATTTTATTTTGTTTTGGATAAAGTATAAATTCCAAATACAAGAAACTAAATGCAAATCCTACATAACTGTACTCTAATATCAAACTAATGTGAAACGTGTAACATGTGTGGAAATCGACAATAAATAACTTAAATTATGTTTCACCAACAAGAAACGATTATTGGTAAGAAGGATTAAAACTACTAATATTTGCCTGTGAATGATTTAGCATGTGTATACTGATCTATTACAAAGCAAGAAGAACTAACTGAAGCTACTTATGTTATGCAAACAAAAGTTTGCAAATCAACACAATCTCGCTATTTGTAGTGGACAACAATCAATATTGATAACAACCCAGAGATGTATTATCAGACTAGAAAATAAAAAGAACTGAATCAGAAAAGTACTTCGAAAGCCGTGAACAAGACCTGGTCCGCCAATTAAACGAACAGAGGCACGCAACTGGATGGCGCAGAGAAACTCATGCAGGTGGTGCAAGTGAATGTTGGATGGATGTGTGTGAGTGAAGACTTGAACTGATCGGGTGCGAGAAGGCACGACTTGGCTGCTAGGCGCGAGAAGGCGCGGCTTGGCTGCTGGCGTGTGGGCACACTGGTGGAGCATCCTGGGCGACTTGGCGTGGCCTGGCTGGTACGCGAGGAGTCGCTTGGGCTCTGGACTTGGGTGGCAGGTTGAAATTCCGGGTGTGCGTAGTGAGAGAGTGAGAGGGTGCTGCAGTCGATTGGTAGAGGAAGAGGGCGAGAGAGAGACAGGGAGAGGGATTGTAACTAGAGTCTAATAAAGAGGGGATAAATAAGATTAGGTTTCACTCCTAGTGATTCTAGAGTTTCATACTTCTAAAAGATTTCCGAGAGTTTCACATTCCTAAGAGGATTTGGATGAAGAATTCATCTCATTTAAATTTAAAGAAATTTGAAATTATTAATTAGTTGTACATAATAGTACATGAGGGCCTTTTCTATAGGCATACAAAACTTGATTCTTAAAATACATCCGATGTGGTACTAAAATAAAAGAAATTTAAAAGAAATAAAAAATACGATAAGAAGAAACTACATAAAAAATACTCAGGACTACTTGAACCAAATAGAAGTTGGGCGTCATCTTCGTTGGTACACACTCCATGACTTCAGCTTGATGTCCGCATCATTCTCTTTAGGTTAGAGAGAACTCGACTCTATCGAGTTAAAAGTAGAAGTACTTTCATACTGCTTCAAAATATCAGGATCAATCTGTTATAAGTCACTTTGATATATCTATATGTCATCAATTGGTACTTTTTTCTTTTCATCGAATCAAATATCTTCGAGTCGCACCATCTTTGGTGGTGATAATTTCAACATCTAAGATTTTATCAACTTTATCTGTTATGTTAGGTAAAATATTTAGGAGTGGTGAAAGAGAGGGGCTCTCAAAAATAGGATCATAGGATGACACATCAACCAGTGAGTTGTTAGGGTTAAAATTAGGACCCTTGTAATCTACTAGATTTTAACATTGAAAATGAGACTGATATCAAAATCTTTAGAAACATCTATAACATAGCATTATCATTTAATTGTTTAAGATTTAAAACGGATCAACACTACGAACAGGTAACCTCTTAATAGTTCTCGGAGAAAATTATTTTGGATGAATCCGTACCATCACATAATCATCAACATTAAAAGTTTTAAATTGTTTTCTAACATCAGCTCGCAACTTGTAGTTGGTGTTATTTTGAATAATTTTCACTGATTTTCCTATGTATTTTGTACACGTGTGATGTGAAAGATGATGCATACTCAAAGATTTTTATGATGATGCAGACTCTGTAGTGATTGACCATAAGGATAATATAAATGTGATGTCTAGGACTAAAATCATAAACTATATCATGAAGACTCTTACCTAGACTCTTATTAACGACTTCGGTTTGACCATCGGGCTGAGGCTGGAAAGCAGTGGAGAATTTCGATTTGATACCTAGCATGTGCTACAAAGTTCTCCAAAAATAGAGATGAAAATCGACAGGGCAAGACAGTTGTTTAACCTCTACGGCTGTGGAGTTGATCCGTGGTACCTTATACTGATGGGAATGGGGTAACGACTTTAATCCATCCTTTCTGAACATGTTGGAGGGCACCACTTTGCTGCAAATTCCACTATTCACAATAAGCTTACAATTCTTATCTCTTATTTTAGTGAACGTATGGAAGATTACAGTTCCTTTCCCTTCGTTCTTTTCTCTTGAGGATGAAAAGGCACTATTGTTGACGCATAAGTGAATCGAAGATGTCTGTCAATGCAATTGTGTGCAATGTCTTCACTTTCATAATCATCATCAGAATTATCACTTGCTTCTTCATCATGATCGTCGGCGAAGTCATCATCCCTGTCTTCGTCCACATAGTAGATGACTTCTAAATCAAACTCAATAGTGTGTAAGATGCCACGCTTCGAAAGCAGTTTGTTAAGGGAATCTTCTGAAAAGATATCAACAAACTCCGTAATCACAAGGTGATTTTGAGAGGAATCGAAGTACTGTCTTTAGAGAATCAGTAAACTCTGTAATCACTGAGGTGGCTTTGGGAGAAAGGAGTACTGGACTCCTCAATGTCATCACTCTTCATCTCTTTGTTAGAATCATAGTCTTCTTGTTCTTCCGCCTGAAAATGCATTCTTCAGAGTTAGACTCCAGATTTGTGACATGCAATTCCTTCTCGATAGCGACTTTGACTAGGCATGGACAGCTGACAGCAACATGCCAATAACCTTGGCACTTGTAGCACTTAATTGTGGGACTAATTTTAAAAAAGTCTCTTTCAGTACTCTTGCCTTTAGTGTTACTTTGAACGCCTTTGTCTCTGATGTCAACCTTCTGTATTGGCTTTTGAGAATTAATCCTATGTGGGTATTGATATAAAGTGGATGATGATCCTGAATTTTAAAAGTATAATCCAACTTGAGAGCGTTTAAATCTTAGATCAAGGCATAGCCTTCTTAAGCTCAGTAATTTCGCGATTCCACTACTCATCTTCCAGGTCTACTCTAAATCCATTTCTAAATTGAAAAAAGAACTTGAACATAACTCTCCATGCCATGATATTATAGCGAGTGAGAAACTCATCAAATTCATTAACATATTCCTTAGCAGATTTGTTGCCTTAGATAATTTGGTGTCATTTATCAAGAAGATGATTGTAGTAATGGTGTCATATATTTACCCTTGAGTTCATACTTCATAATAAATCAAATTTCCATGGGCGACAAAAATCAGGCTTTCCAAGAAGTTTTCACATCTGTCTAGTATTGGCTAGCTTGTCCAGCTAGTTTCATGATAGCGAACCTGACTTTCTCAGCCTCAGACAATGAGTACCAGATAAAGTACTTGTCCATGTTTTATAGTCAATTCAGAAAAATTTAAGATCCGAACTACCTAAATAATTCAGACAATTATCAAAAATTGGTACATCCAATTGGATGCTCAAGTATATATCATCAGGGTCTTGCGCATTTCGCCTCTGGTATGGTGTCAACAGATCATGTTCTTCTTCATGCTCGTTGCGGTTTGGATCAAGTTCTTCACATTTATTGTGGTTTTCTAGGCGCGTCCCTACCCTACCCAACTTATCTTGGTCTTGGTTCATGATTTGAGCCAGGGCTTCAAGCTTAGCATGTATGTCGAGAACGTCGTGGCAACTTGTTGGAGATCCATAGGTGCTAAACTCTCCTAACATATAGGGTCACCTCTACAGGTTGGCATGCACTAAACGATACCTAATTGAAATATGAAAAGACAAATCTAGCTAGATGTAAAACTAATTTTTTTTGTCTTTTTTTTTTTATTATTTTTATTTTGTTTTGAATAAAGTCTAAATTTCAAAAGAAAGAAACTAAACGCAAATCCTGCATAATTGTGCTCTGATACCAAACTGATATGAAATGTGTAAAGTGTGCGAAAATCAACAATAAAATAACTAAAATTATGTTTCACCAACAAGAAACAATCGTTAGTAGGAAGGAATAAAACTACTAATATTAGCTTATAATGATTTAGCATGTATATACTGATCTATTGCAAAGTAAGAAGAAGTAATTAAAGCTACTTATGTTATGCAGACAAAAGTTCACAAATCAATAAAGAAGCTAATGAAGTACAAGGAAGAAGAGTCACACAATCTCGCTATTTGTAGTGGACAACAATCAATATTGATAACAACCCAGAGATGTATTATTAATCTTTGAAAAAAAAAAAAAAAACTGAATCCGAAAAGTAACTGAGGAAACTGTGAATAAGACATAGTCCGTCAGTTGAGCAAATACAGGTTAAACGACGAGCAGCTGCTTGGAGGCGTGCGACTGGATGGCGCGAAGAAACTGAAGCAAGTGGCGCGAAGGCTGGACGGGCGCATGTGAGGGCGAACTTGGACTAATCGGGCACAAGAGATCGCAACCTTGCTTTTGGGCGCGACCTGATTGCTGGCACGCTGGTGGGGCAACCGGGGAGCGGCCTGGCTGGTACAGGAGGAGGAGTTGCTTGGGCTCTGGACTTAGGCGGCAGGTTTGAACTTGCAGCGTGAGTAGTGAGGGCGAGAGAGGGTGCTGCAGGTGCAACTATAAGCAAGGGAAGGCTGGCAACAATAAAGGTGGTCAACTGGCATGTAGAGAGGCCTTACCTTTGCTCACGCAGTTTCTGCATACGCAACTGTGGAAGAACTCAGCAAGGTTTCAAGTTTCAACAAAGTTCCCGCACTCTAAAAGTAGGGAAACATGTCACAGAGAATAGTTTTCAGTTGGAGGAAACATATTTTTCATATTTAAACTTTCTAGAAACTTTTAGTATATTGGCTAAACAAAAAGTTGACACATCACCTTTTGGTTCATCCAATAGCAGAGCACAGCAATTTTCCTTTCCCTGTTTTTTGGGTTCAAGTGTTGTAATAGAGGTGAGGTGGTTGATGCAGCTATACCTGATCATAAGGATCAAGTGATATATCCCATTCCAATAACAGGATATGCCTCTCCTGAATAAGCGGTATTTTAACCAGAAATGCATTCCAACTCCATGACCTGAGAAACAATGATACAGGTCCCTAAACATTTGGAAATAAAGGATGACCAAGGAAGAAAACATTAAGAACCCTATCAAACAGTTAATTCCATACACTAGTAACCCATTGGATTCCTATACAAATATGTTTCAATTCAAGGAATTGTACAAGTCACGATGATCAATATCTTCAGTCTCTTAAAAGCAAGCTTAAACAATATTAAGCCACTTCGATATGCACGGGAAGGATCATCTCATCATTAGTAATAACTATTTGGGTTCACATCAACATAATTGTAGCGAGTGGCTCGAGGCATTGCAGGGAAATAACACACTCAACATTGATCATTTCACATTAGGTGGCAAATCTGGTCAAAGTATTCCTAGATTAAGGTGTTCTGAAGATCCTAAATTGGTGGAATCATATTTATTCATGTGACTTGCTAATATCTAGACACCTCTATATCTGTCTGGAATCCTATAATTTGTGCTTCACGCCGTACTTCTTCGTTAAAGCTTATTCATGAACAAAGTCATTAGATTACTTCTCCATATGATGCTTAATCATTAAATACCTACAAGATTCTCAACTTTTACATCAAGCAAGTGTAATTCTGGTATAGAGCAAGAGTGTGAATGACTTTTCTCAAAAAAAAAAAAAAAGAAGAAGAAGAAGAAGAAGGAAAAAAAGAGTGTGAATGACAATATAAAGTAAAACCCCATTGAATATATGAATACCTTTGTAAGTAATTGGTGGCGACTGGCGAGAGTGAAATGATAATATTAATATAAGCTTGCTAATATTGACAACAAGTACAATCTATTTAGCTTGTATTAACCACAAGAAGATCCACTTTCAATTAAAATGATATATCTGAGTGTTATATCAAATAAACTCTTAGTTCCAGCAAGAAATTAAGCAGTAAAAGGTCAATAGAAGGCATGAAAAGTCCGGGAAAATAGAATGTTGGCAAGACACCAAATCCAAATCGCTGTTATTAGTTAATTCGAACAAGTACAGTGCATCTAGTTCAGCATTACAATTATAATTACAAGAATGGTGGCTAATTATCAATTTTATCAGGCAATTGGAATGATTGAAATGGGCATGTAGCTACCAGCTGTTTAGTTTTTCTAATGAACATTATAACAAAACACATATTGTTCAACATGTCAAAGTCACTATTCTCATAAGAGAGGAAGGAATATCGAATAGAATAAGGTCAATTTAAATTAAATTAAATGTAACTCATATCAATACAAGTGTATGTATATGCAATTTAACAATAGCTAGTTATCCACTCCATTACAAAAAAAAAAGCAATTTTGGATGGCAATTGAAAGTAAATTTGCATTAAACAGACAAGAATACTTAGGGGCCCTTTGTTCGCAATCAAAGTAATAAAAACTGATAGAAAGTTAGGGGCCGTTTGTTCGCAAGAAAACGCCTGTGAGAAATTTGACACACCCACCATGTCAACAATTTTTCCTATACCGCGAGAAATCTCTTTGGTTGGCAGCATCGGAAAACTGTTATCATGACACGGGCCCCCACGTTTTTCTCTCCATTCAGTTTTCACCGCAGGGTTGGAAACCATCAGAAATCCGCTTGATGCGGGCCCCATTGAAAGAAACCCGCAATGATTGTTGGTTCTGATTTTTTGGAAAGGAGCCAAGCAGGCCCTTAATGGGGTATGCGAGAGACAGAGAAACCTGGGGTTTGAGAATATTCTGCCCGTCAATAGAAGTTGAACAATCGGAAGAGAGAGATTCCAGTATTTTAGTGGACTCATTTAACTTTCAAATTCTTCCTCCATTTTTGTTTTCTAAAGATATTAACTTCTCTAGTTAGCAAAAAAATCCCTTTCAACTTTGATTTTTTTCCCCTCCTTTTCCCCCATCTTTCCAAAGGACCCTTGAGCATACATCCATAGCTTACGACGAAAGATATCCACAGAAAACTTTAAACACTTAATCTACCACGTATGCTGTTTACTTAATAAATGACATCACTTATGTTTATTGTAGGATATATGCGTTTTGTGTATTTAATATTTATTAAAAAAGTTTAAAAATCTTAGAAAACTAGTTAGTGTGGTGCTTTGGGAAGAAAAATCTCTAACAGACTCTTCCATTAGCCGAAACTTAAAGAAAAACTCCCAACAATTCACCAATAACAACATTGACATAAATAGATCTTACATGATTCTGTTTCTGCTTCATTGATCACATTCATCTTAGCCCTAGCCCGGGAAGAATAGTAATTACTTTGGAGAACAATGAATTTTATACGTTGGACACTAAATCACAGATGATAATCTTTACTTGAATATTTTTGAGAAATATACATGATGAATTAACCAGAAGAAACTATCAAACTAATTAAGGATCCAATTAATGGATCATCTGTGAACTGTTCTGCTCCGTTTCTTCCTTCCTTTATATCTCTCATCATATGCCATGCATTGCATGCATGAATCTTCTCCTCAATTTGTTATGCATGCGGCCCTTCAACATTCCAAGGATCTCTTGAAAATTCTCTTCCTTGCAAAGGATCCTGAGAGCCCCAGCTTGTTGGAACCCGAATTCCTCGGCCGCCTTCTCAATCAGAGCTCGGAACGTCGGCGTGGAGAGGTAGCTCATCGGTATCACGAACCTCCTCTGCGTGTCGTCTTCGTCTCCTACATACACCACCAAGAAACCCTTGGGCACTTTCTTCTTCTTCTTCTTCATCATCATCATCTCATCGTCGTCATCCATTGTTCTTCCTCTTTGCACTGGCGTCCAAAGATGAATGTTGCCATGATCTCTTGCTTTCGTGGGATCTTGCTCCAACAATGGTGCTCGTAGAGTAGGGGAATCATCTATTTCATCCTCCTCTACCCTGTACTTTTCCTTAGAAAAATAAGAAGAACCCCCAACAAGGAGGAGAGATGCTTTCATCTTCATTGAATTGAGAGAGGGTTGGGCTCCTGATTCTTGTTCTTCTTGTCCCAAAATATATCTACATATATAACAAGACAGAAGATCCAACAACTTCTCAAAAGTGAAAATCTGTTGTTTTGTTTCCTTCTCAATTTTCCGTTAATGTCGTTGAGAATCACGACATGTTGCAGCCTTTCATGTAGGTGTAGGCAGTTGAACGAATTTTTGTCAGATAATTATTAATACATGTGTACACAAAAATAGCAGGATACATACTATAAATAAATGAGTTTCGTGTGATCAGCCTTCAACAAGAAAGGACTTCAGGGGTGTCTACTGTTTCCTCGGAAAAATTGAAGGCGTGTAAATTTTTTATTTGATTGTAAAGAAAATTACAACGGATCAATAATCCGATTACAAACGAGAGAAGAATGGTTGGATCTCTCTTTTATTTAATGCTGGGTTCTAGATGTAGCGGTGGAGAGTGATTCTTGTTCTCCGTTAACGAGCCGAACCGGAAGCTTAATCTTCGGATCTTCTTGCTCTCGTTGGAAGCATACTGGTAAAATTTAAAACCTTAATCGGTGGCTAAAATCTCGATGAGATTATAAAAACTCAACTTGAACTCAGCAAGTTTATAGAATTTTCTCCTCTAACACAATGTGTGTTAAGCAGCCTTGTGCTTATCTTTCAGCCTTCTGTAGTTATCCATTTTCAAGCATCAAACATCAAGTGTGCCTTTTAGGAATTCTCCTCCGTCAACCTTTGGCTTCTTGGGTTCCTCCTCAGAACTTCCCCCTTTTCTTCTAGCTAGTCAGAGCTATTTATAGGGGATTTTGGGTATAACTAACCCCTTAAATCTTTCCATAATGGGAGAGGTGTAACCAACCCCCTTAAATCTCTTTATAATGAAAAATATTCCTCATTATGTGGAGAGAAAATGGGGTGTAATTGACCAAGTTCGTAGCTGTCAGTTACAGCAGAAACGCGGGTCTCGCTGGACGCGGACCTCGCTCTGATGTTGAGACGTGGAACCACATGCTCGCGTCTGTGTTGGAACGCGGAGCTCGCAAGCTCTCATTGAAGTTGAAACGCGAATCTTCTCAAGCTTGCATTTGTGTTGAAACGCGAAGCTACACAAGCTCGCATTTTAATGTTGAAACGCGACCCTGAGGTCTGCGTCTTAAAGAACAGTATGACCATCGTGTTTGGTAAAGACTGCGAGGTTCGCGTCTGAGGTTGGAACGCGACCTATGCGTTTGACAAAGGATGCGAGGTCCGCGTTCGGGTCGCGACCCTCGCATTTGGCATGAGGCCCGCGTCTGAAGCTGGAACACGGCCTCCACGTCTGCAAGGTTCGCATCTGAGGCTTTGTCTTCAGTATTTTTAGACAGCCTACAGAATCTCCTCCAAAGTTTTCGAAACTCCGCAGTTAGCTGGGACGGATTTCGAAATATTTTAAACTTCATGTTGAATTGGACTAGCAATCTTTTGAAATGTTCTGAGGTTGATCTTGTCTGGATTTCGGTATTAGTGAGTGTATTGTTGAACTGCTTGAAGCCTCCAGGAAAGATCCTTGCAAGTATCTAGTTACACAGTCTAGAACTTATCTGAGCTCTGAGTTGTCAATTACCTTTGCCAGTGTACTGTTAAACTGATTGCAGCAGGAGAGACATACTCTTTGTATTAGGAGAGAGGACATGGCTCTCGCGAATGTCGCATTGGACGCACCTGTCATTGGGTGCGGATGTCGTGAACTCCAAAAGACGCGATCTTCATTTAATGTTGAGATGCGACTTTAGCTCCATGCTTGAGACGCAACTCCATGCTTGAGACGCGAAGGTCATACTCAAAGCTTCTTGAATCATGTCTGTTTACTTGTTCACTAGAAAACTAGACTGAGTAAAGTAAAGAGTTTTAATTGTCATAGGTGTGATATTAACTTAGCAAATTAAATAACTCCACTGAGAGAATTTGAGAGGGATGCTATCAGAGATTTGATGTTAACTTGACAGTGGGATCTGGACTTGTGATTTGAACAAGTTTTATGGACTTGCTATTCTATTAATGAGAATAACAAGTGAAGTCTGATGTGCTGGGGATTATGTCCGAGTTTATCGTCAGAGATTTAATGTTAACATGACTAGAACTCTAATAAAAATTAGTGAAATGAAAGTTAAATGTTAAAAGTGTGATATTAAAATAACAGAGATTGACTTTGTGATATACACAATTTAAGTGGACCTGTCATTCTATTGGGGAGAATGACAAGTGAGATTGAATTTGTTGAGGATCCATGAAGATTTTTACCGTTAGAGGTATAATGTTAACATGACGGGTTGGTTTTGTGATTTGAGCAAATTGAATTATTAGAGGTGTGATATTAACTTGATAAGGATGTGAGCTAGAGGTGTGACATTAACTTAGGACTACGAATGTCTCATTTTCATTGAGAAAACAGAGAATATCACTGTCATAAGTGTAGTATAAACTTGACAGTGAAATGAATGTTAGAGGTGTGATATTAACTTAGCATTTGGGGATCTCATTTTCATTGAAAAAACTGAGAAAATCATTGTCATAGGTTTAATATTAACTTAACAACGAGGCGAATGCTAGATGTGTGATATTAACTCACCATTTGACATCTCAGTTTCGATGAGAAGGCTCGAGGGAGGATTATTATCATAGGTATAGTATTTAACTTAACAATGAAATGGATGCTAAAGATGTGATTTTTAACTTAGCATCGAATGTCTCATTTTCAGTGAGAAAATTGAGAGAATCACTGTCGTACGTGTAGTGTTAACTTGATAGGGATTTATATTGCAATATGAGCAATTTTGGTCAGAGGTGTGATGTTAACTTGACCAGGATTTATCTTGTGATCAGAGCAAGTTTGGTCAGAGGTGTGATGTTAAATTGACCGACATTTGTCTTGCTATTTGAGCAAATTTGGTCAGAGGTGTAATGTTAACCTGATCAGAATTTATCTTGAGGTCTGAGCAAGCTTTGGTGTATGATGTTAACTTGACCGGGATTGAATTCGTGATTTGAACGAATTTTGTCGACTTGCTATCCTATTGATGAGAATAACAAGTGGGATTTGATCTGTTGTGGATACATTGGAGACTTATTGTCAGAGGTATAATGTTAATATGACCAGTATTCCACTAGAGATTGTGATTTGCGCAATTTAAATGGACATGTCATTCTATTAGAGAGAATGATAAGTGTGATTTGAACCCGTTGGGAATCGGTTGAAGTCTCCATCAAGGTGTAGTATTAACATGACAGACTCTGTTAGGGATTAGGAAATGACTTGTCAGAGGTGTGATGTTAACTTGACAAGGGTTCATTTACTGTTAGAGATGTGATTTTGAACATAACAGTACTGTGAGTGGACTTGCTATTCTCTGAGAGAGAACGACAAGTGGGATTTGATCCACTAGGGATATGAAAGTTTTACTATCAGAGGTATAATATTAATGTGACATGTTCGATCTGTAATCATTTCGCTGGAAAATGAATACAGCTTTTTGTGGTCCTACTATTCTATGGAAGGGAATTAGTAAGGAATATTGGAGGGCATTTAGGAATGAGTTATCAGAGGTAACTATTGACGTGACAAACATTGATTTCCTGAGGAATGAAGATTTACTATTAGAGGTATAATGTTTAACATAATAGTAATGAGATTTTGCGATTTAAGCAATTTAAGTGGACCTGTCATTCTATTGAGGAGAATGATAAGAGGATGTTGGACCCAATGGGGATCTATTGAAGTTTTACCGTCAGAGGTTTAGTGTTAACTTGACGGACTCCACTAGGGATTAGAAAATGACTTGTCAAAGGTGTGATGTTAACTTGACACAGGTTCATTTACTGTTAAAGGTGCGATTTTAAACATAACAGTACTTTGAGTGGACTTATCATTCTATGAGAGAGAACGACAAGTGGGGTTTGATCGACTTGGGATATGAAATTTTTGCTGTCAAAGGTATAATGTTAACGTAACAGGTTCGATCTATAATCATTTCACCAAGGAAACAAATACAACTTTTTATGGTCCTACCATTCCATGAAACGGAACTGGTAAGGGATTTTGGAGGGGAAGGCGGGATTAGGTCCCTTAGGATTTTTAGCAAACCCTTAACTATCAATGGATTTGGTATGCCTTTACCAACTACCGTTTGAGTTGGGCTAGCCATGCAATTCCCCTCAGCATGATGAGTTGTCGAGGATTTTTCGTTGGGCTTAGAAGCCAACTTTTTCCGTTTTCCTTTATCCTTAGCCGTTGGAGGCGTAAGATTGTTATTCCACAGATAACTTCTAAAATCTTGCTTTAGATTAAAGAAGTATAAGCTCTGTGAGAAACTTGCAGAGAAATTATCATTCCCTGTGAGTACTTCTTTGATCAGAGATGTATTGTTGAACTTGATCGGGGATAGTACTTCTTTGTTTGGAGTAGTACATGATGTACTTTCAGGGAGTTTTTATTCCATGGGGATGACAAATACTGATGGAATGATTTAGACTGTTCAGAGGTAGCCATTGAACATGACAATCGTAGAAGTCAGATCACCTCATTGCCCAGTAGATTCAATGCTACATGCTCTTGTAATCTTCCTGGTTTACTCTTGCAATTACGTCTTCTGGTCGTTCACCTTGTAAGGCTAGTTGCTTCCAGGTACGACTTTGAGTTACTCCTATTTGAGTTAGGAGTGTGGTTTGCAGGTTATGGCGGCAAGTCTCTACCAGCGTAGACTGCATCATACCACTTGGATATAAGAGCGCTATACTCCGAAATCTCTCCACAAACATTTTGATTGACTCTCTTTTCTTTTGCTTTGTAGTAAGGAGAGTGGGCACGGATACTTCGATGTCATCTTCGAAGAATTGCGCCAGGAAGAGCTTCTCGAGGTCAACCCATTTCTCGATTGAGCCAGCGGAAAATTTCATGAACCATTCAAAGGCAACCCCCTTGAGGGTGCCGATGAATAAACGAGCAACGATGACATCGTTTGATACTACATTCCCTATTTGAAATTTGAAGTAGTATATATGCCGGTTCGACGAACCTTTGCCATTGAAGGCGTGCAGATTCGGTGCCTCGAACCTAGGAGGATAAGGAGCTGAATCCCACTCGACCGGGTATAATCTGACCACCCTCACTTCTTGAAGATTGCTTCGATTTGATATAGCTTTCGAGGTGTTTCTCAAGTTCGTGCATCTTCTGGGCATGATTATCTTTTGAATTCTCTGTTTCTTCAGAAGAAGAAGACTCAGGATTTTCATATCCATAGTTCTCATTGCCATCAGAGTGTTCGGAGGTAGAGTTTTCATCCTCTCTCTCTCTCTCTTTACCCTTGCTTTTTGCGGGAAGAAGCTTTAGTCTTCAGACTTTTCATCTTCTTTTTCGACTTTTTAAGCAAAAGAGCTATCATCTTCTTAAGATCGTTGATAGACTCTTATTGGATGTAACGCCCCGATCCCGAGGGTACAGAGACGTTACTGCGACATATATACATAGGTCAAAAATACCCTCACATATATATGTTAAGCATCAGTACAGGCAAGAATCAGAGTACGGAAGTACGTGGTGCATTATACATTCCAACACATGAGTACAATTTACAAAGTTATCAAAGGATGTGACACAATATTTGTTGGCCCAAAGGCCCATCACTCTAGTTTTGATGATGATTAACTCATGTAGTTATAGTACTAATGATCTTGTATTCATTTAGTTTCAGATATTCAATCAAGATCTTAGTCAGGGTTTAGCTTCAACAAAAGATTCGAAGTCAAGTTTTGAAGCTAGCACGTGTTGATTCAAAAGCTTGCGTGTAATACCCCGTTTCCGTAATACGTACTAAGTTGCGTATTCAGCTTTTCGATCGTATTTTTCGATTTACTTCCCGTATTTGACCAATTTCAATTTCAAATGTCATTTTCTAATATATTAGATTTTTGGTGAATTTCTGGAATTTTCTAGAATTAAAATGAATTTCTTCAAAACCGGTGTCGACCAGTGTCGCTGATCGATTCCCGAATTTTTATCTTACAAACAGTTAGGAATTTCAAGAAAATCTTTTAGACATTATTTCTTAGAATGACATTTCTTATCTAAATACTTTTTCTGAGAATTTTATAAATTTATGAAAATTCTTTCGGAGTCGGTAGGTAACTGATTCCGGGATTTTTAGTTTTAAAACTATAAAGTATTTCTTCAAACGGATTTCACTATACGTCTTCATATATTATTATTGATTTTTGGTAAAATTTACGAGTCGTTCCGAGATACTTGAATTTCGGACGATTTCGGTATTTTCCGAAATGTTTTCCCGCATTCTTGACTTGAACCTAGGAATCCGTGTTTCCGGTATTTTCATTTTCCAAGACCAAGAAAATCTCTTCATTTATCAATTCTTTTCTTTTTCCTTTTCCCTATTTTCTTTTCCTTCCTTCACAACCACAAAATTCCATTTTCCAAATTTCCATTTTCTTCCAAAAATTCCATCTCCACACATTCTCACCAACCTCCCTCATTAATACATCTCTCTCTCTCTCTTTCTCATGGCCGGCCACCATTGGCCAAGGGAGACACCTCATCTCCCCTATTTTTGCACAAAACCCCTCTCAATTTCTTTATTTGCATTCCCTTTACAAAATCAAAACCTATATAAATCCTTTCCTTTACAAATCTTTTCTCTTTCTTCACTTCACCAAGAAATTAACCTTCACCATTTTCTTCTCCATCTCAAACCCTAACTCCAAAACACCACAAGGTCTTCATCTCCTTTTCAAGCAACGACTGCTTTTGGATTGTGATCGTCCGTAGTATCGCCGTGGAATCATTTGGTGATATTTATCGACACGATCTTTTCGGAACTCGTCAAGCCTCGATTTAACCGTTCAAAGTGAGTATCTTTACTCACCAAGACTAGACAACTTCCTTGTTTACTTGTGTTGATCTTTCATATACACTTGTGTCATAAAAATCCCATTTTTAGGCCAACAAACAACTATCAGAATTTCTGTTCTGTTTTCTGTTTTTCCAGGATTAGTCGACTTAACCTAGAATCTAGTCGACTAACCCACTTTAGTTGAAACGTAGCTTTTCTGATTTTCACAGTTTTAGTCGACTAAGCCATTTTACCAGTCGACTAGACCCCCCTAGTCGACTACATTTTTAGCCTAGTCGACTAATCTTTCCTTGGACCAGAAAACACCAACTCTCGGCCCTAGTCGACTTAGCCTAGATATTAGTCGACTTGAGACCCCTAGTCGACTACTATTTTCACCTAGTCGACTAATATTTCCTGGAATAAATCCTAACTTTCTGTATCACAGTTTTAGTCGACTTAGCCCCCCTGTTAGTCGACTTAGGTATCTGTTAGTCGACTATACATTTCACTCTAGTCGACTAACTTTCCTGAAACAGAAACCCAACTCTCTGTTTCCCAGTTTTAGTCGACTAATTCAGACTGTTAGTCGACTTAAGACCCCTATTAGTCGACTAACCCTTCCACCTAGTCGACTAATTCTGACTGTTTGACTTGGTTGATTCTATTCTGAATTTGGATCTTATTGTTGATACACGTGTGGCATATTATTCTTGTTCTTGCTTCTTAACTGATACTACATGACATGATACTTGATGAATCTTATCTCATATTACTTCATGACTTGTTATTATATATTCCCGTTTCATGACTTGTTAATAAATGGATATCCCCACTTATCATGCCATCACTTGAACCAAGCATGATATTCTTGACTTTTGTATAAAATGGACCAACTTATATTGGGTCGGGGGAAAACATGCGGATATCGATATGTGTTCGTGTTTACAGTGGCTTTTAGGAATGTTGTGCAACTCATGTTCCGGTCTGACCTGTGGGCCTCCAGGGGACCGAGGGGAGTGCTTGCTCCCTCTATTACTGGTACCATCATGATAAGGGCATACATAAGTCCCTCCTGAATGGCCTAGCGGCTGGCTTCCGTCACCAAGCAACGGAACAATCCTGGACCGTTATCCCGGGCATGTACGGGATCCACTGTAAACATAGTTCGTCGATACAACCGCTGATTTCCAATAACCTCCTTGCTTTATTGGATATGGATCTATGTGCTCTGGGACGCTGGGTCACATAGCTAGATATCACAGTAAGACAAGTAATAATAATAAGACGTTAATTGTAGATTATGTATTATGATCTTATCTCTTCATGCTTTTCATTCTTATTAGTTGATATTTCTTATTCCTGTTTCATCTTTTCTCATTCATGTCCCTTAGCCACTTGGCTATAGTTTGTTATCGTTATATGTCTTGATCCGTTGGATTTGCATATTCAGATTCCGAGACCTGGAACGAAGTGGATCCTTCCACGGAAGATCAGGCATACTTCAGTGAGCAGGCTGACCAGCTCTAGTTCCCTCGTGCCGTACTCCTCTTTTTGGCTCACGAGTCTCCATCTCTTACGTGAGCATCTTGTGTATATGTTTGTATATTGTCCTTTTGGACTTGGATATGATACATAACACTTGTAAAGTGTATTACTTTATCATAATTTGTATAACTTTGTACTTGTATCTTGTAAGTTGGCCTATGAATACACCACGCTTTGTGTTGTACTCTGTTTCCTTATTGTACTTTTATGCTTAGCGTATATACGTGGGGGCTTCTTCTGACCTACGTATATACGTCGCAGTGACGTCCCCGTATCCGTGGAATCGGGGCGTTACAGGTTGGTATCAGAGCCTAGGCTCTCAAACCTAAAGTACAATCAAGTGGCAAATTCTAGTAATTTGCTTATGCCAACTACAATGTACAAAGTTATTAGTCCTTCTTGATTCCGTCCTTGATTCATTCCTTCGTATCCTAAACTCCTTTCCATTGTTTCCAATTCCAGTTATCATTCGGAATGGAGAGACGATCGGGTCGTAACTATATCGGGCAAGTCCCGAATGGACCCGTAGGAGGAGAGAATGCTGACATCCTTAAGGTCATTCAGACCATGCTGGGGAACCAGCAACAGCAGATGGAAAATCAGCAGCAGCAGACCGAGCTCCTTAGACAAGAGTTAGCAGCCCCGAAGGAACAGAAGCCCAGGAATGTATCGGACTTCAGAAGACTACAGCCTGCTATATTCACGGGGAGCGAGAAACCATTAGAGGCGGAGCAATGGTTGACGGACACGACAGACCGACTGAATGCAGCCCGTGTCCCGAAGGAGAGCCAAGTTGAAGTAGCTAAGATTCAGTTAAAGGATGTTGCGAGAACTTGGTGGCTCGCAGAGGAGGCTAGACTGGAGAAGCCCGTTACTTGGGACGCCTTCTCCAAGAGTTTTTACAGCCGCTTTTTCCCTGTTACGGCGCAGAAGATATGGAGGAGCAATTCATCAGGCTCCAGCAGTGGAACAAGTCCGTGGACGAGTATGCCGCGGAGTTTCTTCGACTGAGCCGCTTCGCGCCGTATATGGTGACGGACGAGGAGAAGCGAGCGAGCAGGTTTCAGCAGGGTCTACAGATGAAGATTCAGATGTATCTGATGCCCAGCAGCTGAAGACCTATGCAGAGGTTCTCACCATCGCTCGGGAGGTGGAGCGTGGGTTTGAGAAGGAGCAAGGGGATCAGATGAGACAGCAGGTCATGAAGCGGCCATTTGTACCTATGGGAAGAGGGGGCCCGTTCAGAGCAGCGAAGATCCAGATGAGGCAACCTTTCAGGCCAGCACCTTATCAGTCAGCCCAACCACTGGTATTCTGTAGTCATTGTCAGAAGCCAGGGCACACTCGACAGACTTGCCGGAGGGCAAATGGACTGTGCTTGGTGTGTGGAGCCAGAGATCACTCCATAGAGGCATGTCCACACAGGAGATTGGGGATGACTAACCAGACCTTGCCAGCACTTCCAGGACCGAGTGGACAGCGGGCAGTACCAGGGCATCTTGAGCAGAGGAACCAGGGGCCAGTGATGAGGAGAGCTCTTCCCCTTCCTCCACAGCATGTCATTCGCCCAGTCCAGAGAGGAGGCAGGACTGCAGCAGGGCGTGGCAGAGGTCAGGCTTATACTCTGACAGCAGAAGAGGCAGAGGCTTCAGAGGAAGTGATTACAGGTAACATCAGAGTTCATTCAATACCTGTTCTCGCTCTCTTCGATTCAGGTGCTTCTCACTGTTACATCTCAGATAAATTTGTGGCTTTACATTCAATACCTGTTAAGGTTTTAGACCACAAATGGGAGATAAGTACAGGGAATGGGGTAGTCATATCATCTAGAGTGTGTACTGATTGTCCAGTAGAACTGTGTGATAAGACCATGGCCATAGATATGCTCGTACTAGACACCAAAGGGTACGACGTGATCTTAGGCATGACCTGGCTCAGTCAGTACTATGCTGTGATTGATTGTAGGGAGAAGAAGATCAAGTTTAGAATTCCACTTCAACCAGAGTTCCAGTTTAGTGGAGAAGTGAAGTCCACTAGGGGAAAGACTCAGATGATTACTTCGGAGGTTCAGAAGCAGAAGGTGCCGGTGTGGGATGAATTCCCAGAGGTGTTTGCTGAGATTTCAGGACTGCCACCGGAAAGAAAGATTGAGTTCTCCATTGATACAGTTCCAGGAGCAGCTCCGATATCTAAGGCTCCGTACAGGATGGCACCGACGGAGTTAGAGATTCTGAAGAAGCAGCTGCAGGAGTACTCAGACAAGGGATTGATTAGGCCAAGCACTTCACCATGGGGAGCTCCAGTACTGTTAGCCAACAAGAAGGATGGTGGTAAGAGACTTTGTATCGATTACAGGGAATTGAACAAAGTTACCATCAAGAACAAGTATCCCTTACCCAGAATTGATGATCTATTTGATCAGCTTCATGGGGCCCGTGTGTTCTCCAAATTGGATTTGCAGTCGGGTTACCATCAGCTGAGGGTGAAGAAGGAGGATATTCCGAAGACGGCATTCAGGACCCGTTATGGCCATTATGAGTTTCTTGTTATGCCTTTCGGAGTTACCAATGCCCCTGCAGTTTTCATGGACTTGATGAACCGAGTGTTCTCGCCCTACTTGGATCAGTTCGTTGTTGTTTTCATAGACGACATTCTGATCTATTCAAAGAACAGCAAGGAGCATGCAGAACACTTGAGGATTGTGTTGCAGACTCTCCAGCAGGAGCAGCTTCATGCCAAGAGAAGCAAGTGTGAGTTCTGGTTGGACAGCATAGCATTCCTTGGACATATGGTGTCAGCAGCAGGTATCTCAGTTGATCCGAGCAAAGTCCAGGCAGTAAAGGATTGGCCAGTTCCGAGGACGGTGACTGAGATTAAGAGTTTTCTTGGACTAGCGGGATATTACAGACGCTTTGTTCAGGATTTCTCTAGAATTGCAGCTCCGTTAACCAGGCTCACCCGGAAAGGAGTAAGGTACATATGGACAGAGGAGTGTGAAGCAGCCTTCGAGCAGTTGAAGCAGAAGCTCATTTCAGCTCCTATCTTGAGAACTCCCTCAGGGAGAGGAGGGATGGTCATCTTTAGTGATGCTTCAGGTAAAGGCCTGGGATGCGTACTTATGCAACATAATCATGTTATAGCATATGCATCTAGGCAATTGAAGCCTCATGAGCGGAATTACCCAACTCATGACTTGGAGTTGGCAGCAGTGATCTTTGCTTTGAAGATTTGGAG
Source organism: Agave tequilana (assembly GCA_038442645.1). Classification (NCBI taxonomy): domain Eukaryota; kingdom Viridiplantae; phylum Streptophyta; class Magnoliopsida; order Asparagales; family Asparagaceae; genus Agave; species Agave tequilana. Next base: position 90,849 of record JAVJIF010008841.1, on the reverse strand, counting down.
GCACTATCTTCTGGGAGATAGAGTGCTGATATATACAGATCACAAGAGCCTCAAGTATATCTTTTCACAGAAAGAGCTGAACATGAGGCAGAGACGGTGGCTGGAGCTTATGGCAGATTATGACATTGACTTGCAATATCATCCAGGCAAGGTCAATACAGTTCCCGATGCCCTGAGCAGGATGCCAGAGAACAGAGTGTTAGTCCAAATCACTCAACAGAAGGAGTTGATTCAGGACTTTATCAGATTGGACTTGATGATGGTTCGAGGAGCTGAGAAGACAGGACAGCTTATGACCTTGCAGATCCAGTCCTCATTGATAGATGAGATTAAGGAAGCTCAGAAGGAGACCCCAGGCTACAGACATTCCGAGTTCAGGTGGAGGCTGGATTGAGGACGGATATCTGTATTCGTCCGGATGGTGCATTGTACTTTGGAGGTAGACTTTGTGTTCCCCAAGGGGAAGTTAGACAGAAGATTTTGGAGGAAGCACACAGTTCAGCATATTCTATACATCCAGGGGGAAACAAGATGTACCAGGATTTGAAGAAGCAATTTTGGTGGAATGCCATGAAGAGAGAGATAGCTCAGTTTGTGGCTAAGTGCTTGGTGTGCCAGCAGATAAAGATTGAGCATCAGAGATCAGCTGGACTTCTTCATCCTTTACCAATACCTGAATGGAAGTGGGAGCACATCACTATGGACTTTGTCACGGCATTACCTCGTAGTCCCAAAGGTAATAATGCCGTGTGGGTTATCATTGATCGTCTCACCAAGTCAGCTCATTTCATACCATTCAGGGTGGGTCAGACTACAGAGGTTCTGGCAGATAAGTATGTGAAGGAGATAGTTCGTCTGCATGGAGTTCCAGTCAGTATTGTTTCAGATAGAGATACCAGATTCAGATCTCATTTTTGGGAGAGTCTCCAAAAGAGTCTGGGCACTCGTCTGAAATTCAGTACAGCATATCACCCTCAGACAGACGGACAATCTGAGAGGACCATTCAGATACTTGAAGACATGCTTAGAGCCTGCATAATTGAGTTCAAGGGTTCATGGGAAGATCATCTTCACTTGGCTGAGTTTTCTTATAACAACAGTTATCAGGCAAGTATCAAGATGGCACCTTTTGAGGCACTGTATGGGAGGAAGTGCAGGTCACCGATTTGTTGGGATGAAGTCGGTGAGAGGAGTCTTTTGGGGCCAGAGATGCTGATTCAGACTACAGAGAAGGTCAGAGTCATCAGGGATCATCTCAAGGCAGCTCAGAGTCGGCAGAAGAGTTGGGCAGATTCACAGAGAAGGCCATTGGAGTTCCAGGCAGGAGATCATGTATTCTTGAGGATATCACCTACCAAGGGAGTCATCCGTTTGGTGTTCGTGGAAAGCTGAGTCTGAGATATATCGGCCCATTCGAGATATTGGATCGAGTGGGAGATGTGTCTTATCGATTGGCTTTGCCGCCATCGTTGGACGGTGTTCATAATGTTTTCCACGTGTCTCAGTTGAGGAGGTATGTAAAGGATGATAGCCATATTTTGGATCATTCCGAGCTGGAGCTACAACCGGATTTATCATATCAGGAGCAGCCGATGGCCATATTGGATAGAAGTGTGAAGACACTGAAGAACAAAGCCATACCTTTAGTGTTGGTGTCTTGGAACCGCCATGTGCCAGGAGAGGCCACATGGGAACGAGAGGACGTCATCCGAGAGCGTTATCCTCAACTCTTCTCATCTTGATTGGTAAGACTCTTTCCTTTTACTCTTTTCTATTTGTTATCTTTCTTCCTAGCCTTATCTATCTGTTACCATTCCTGTTACCCTTCACTTTATGAAATTTCGAGGACGAAATTTTTGTAAGGTGGGTAGATTGTAATACCCCGTTTCCGTAATACGTACTAAGTTGCGTATTCAGCTTTTCGATCGTATTTTTCGATTTACTTCCCGTATTTGACCAATTTCAATTTCAAATGTCATTTTCTAATATATTAGATTTTTGGTGAATTTCTGGAATTTTCTAGAATTAAAATGAATTTCTTCAAAACCGGTGTCGACCAGTGTCGCTGATCGATTCCCGAATTTTATCTTACAAACAGTTAGGAATTTCAAGAAAATCTTTTAGACATTATTTCTTAGAATGACATTTCTTATCTAAATACTTTTTCTGAGAATTTTATAAATTTATGAAAATTCTTTCGGAGTCGGTAGGTAACTGATTCCGGGATTTTTAGTTTTAAAACTATAAAGTATTTCTTCAAACGGATTTCACTATACGTCTTCATATATTATTATTGATTTTTGGTAAAATTTACGAGTCGTTCCGAGATACTTGAATTTCGGACGATTTCGGTATTTTCCGAAATGTTTTCCCGCATTCTTGACTTGAACCTAGGAATCCGTGTTTCCGGTATTTTCATTTTCCAAGACCAAGAAATCTCTTCATTTATCAATTCTTTTCTTTTTCCTTTTCCCTATTTTCTTTTCCTTCCTTCACAACCACAAAAATTCCATTTTCCAAATTTCCATTTTCTTCCAAAAATTCCATCTCCACACATTCTCACCAACCTCCCTCATTTAATACATCTCTCTCTCTCTCTTTCTCATGGCCGGCCACCATTGGCCAAGGGAGACACCTCATCTCCCCTATTTTTGCACAAAACCCCTCTCAATTTCTTTATTTGCATTCCCTTTACAAAAATCAAAACCTATATAAATCCTTTCCTTTACAAATCTTTTCTCTTTTCTTCACTTCACCAAGAAATTAACCTTCACCATTTTCTTCTCCATCTCAAACCCTAACTCCAAAACACCACAAGGTCTTCATCTCCTTTTCAAGCAACGACTGCTTTTGGATTGTGATCGTCCGTAGTATCGCCGTGGAATCATTTGGTGATATTTATCGACACGATCTTTTCGGAACTCGTCAAGCCTCGATTTAACCGTTCAAAGTGAGTATCTTTACTCACCAAGACTAGACAACTTCCTTGTTTACTTGTGTTGATCTTTCATATACACTTGTGTCATAAAAATCCCATTTTTAGGCCAACAAACAACTATCAGAATTTCTGTTCTGTTTTCTGTTTTTTCCAGGATTAGTCGACTTAACCTAGAATCTAGTCGACTAACCCACTTTAGTTGAAACGTAGCTTTTCTGATTTTCACAGTTTTAGTCGACTAAGCCATTTTACCAGTCGACTAGACCCCCCTAGTCGACTACATTTTTAGCCTAGTCGACTAATCTTTCTTGGACCAGAAAACACCAACTCTCGGCCCTAGTCGACTTAGCCTAGATATTAGTCGACTTGAGACCCCTAGTCGACTACTATTTTCACCTAGTCGACTAATATTTCCTGGAATAAATCCTAACTTTCTGTATCACAGTTTTAGTCGACTTAGCCCCCCTGTTAGTCGACTTAGGTATCTGTTAGTCGACTATACATTTCACTCTAGTCGACTAACTTTCCTGAAACAGAAACCCAACTCTCTGTTTCCCAGTTTTAGTCGACTAATTCAGACTGTTAGTCGACTTAAGACCCCTATTAGTCGACTAACCCTTCCACCTAGTCGACTAATTCTGACTGTTTGACTTGGTTGATTCTATTCTGAATTTGGATCTTATTGTTGATACACGTGTGGCATATTATTCTTGTTCTTGCTTCTTAACTGATACTACATGACATGATACTTGATGAATCTTATCTCATATTACTTCATGACTTGTTATTATATATTCCCGTTTCATGACTTGTTAATAAATGGATATCCCCACTTATCATGCCATCACTTGAACCAAGCATGATATTCTTGACTTTTGTATAAAATGGACCAACTTATATTGGGTCGGGGGAAAACATGCGGATATCGATATGTGTTCGTGTTTACAGTGGCTTTTAGGAATGTTGTGCAACTCATGTTCGGTCTGACCTGTGGGCCTCCAGGGGACCGAGGGGAGTGCTTGCTCCCTCTATTACTGGTACCATCATGATAAGGGCATACATAAGTCCCTCCTGAATGGCCTAGCGGCTGGCTTCCGTCACCAAGCAACGGAACAATCCTGGACCGTTATCCCGGGCATGTACGGGATCCACTGTAAACATAGTTCGTCGATACAACCGCTGATTTCCAATAACCTCCTTGCTTTATTGGGATATGGATCTATGTGCTCTGGGACGCTGGGTCACATAGCTAGATATCACAGTAAGACAAGTAATAATAATAAGACGTTAATTGTAGATTATTGTATTATGATCTTATCTCTTCATGCTTTTCATTCTTATTAGTTGATATTTCTTATTCCTGTTTCATCTTTTCTCATTCATGTCCCTTAGCCACTTGGCTATAGTTTGTTATCGTTATATGTCTTGATCCGTTGGATTTGCATATTCAGATTCCGAGACCTGGAACGAAGTGGATCCTTCCACGGAAGATCAGGCATACTTCAGTGAGCAGGCTGACCAGCTCTAGTTCCCTCGTGCCGTACTCCTCTTTTTGGCTCACGAGTCTCCATCTCTTACGTGAGCATCTTGTGTATATGTTTGTATATTGTCCTTTTGGACTTGGATATGATACATAACACTTGTAAAGTGTATTACTTTATCATAATTTGTATAACTTTGTACTTGTATCTTGTAAGTTGGCCTATGAATACACCACGCTTTGTGTTGTACTCTGTTTCCTTATTGTACTTTTATGCTTAGCGTATATACGTGGGGGCTTCTTCTGACCTACGTATATACGTCGCAGTGACGTCCCCGTATCCGTGGAATCGGGGCGTTACATTGCGCTTCAAGATCACATCAAGTACTCAAAGAAGAGTCTAGCTCGTTTGAATCAAGTAAAGAAGAAGAGAAGATTTTCAAGAAGACTTGAAGCCTAGTTTGTAAGTTTAAGATTTTTTTTTTTAGATAAAATGTAAAGGATAGATTAGCTGTGGATTGCTCAAGCTCATACACACACAAAATTTATATACCGTTTTCATAAGAAATAGTTTTAGTTTTGGTTTTAAACTTTAAAGAATACATCTTTATGTTTCATGAATAGATTTCATCAAAACGAGTTTATATGTATATTGGATTTCATTCATATACACTATTGCTTCATATTATTTAAATAACTTATTTGATGAGTTTATATCATGAGTTTAAAGTTTTGTATTTATCAAAATTTATTTTAGAGATTATTGTCAAAAACAAGTATATTTCATCTTCCTTGTGTATTAGATTCTCTTCATATACACTATACTTCAAAAGTATTTAAATATCTTGTTTTTTTTTTTTGTATAAATTTTGGAAAAATGGTTTTTCATTTGAAGTTGGTTTTTGAAAAATACATTTTTTTGATTAAGCTTTAAATTCTTAACCTCAAATATAGTTCACATGTCTGTAATATGTGTTGATTTTTTATCACACATATTTGAATTCCAAAGTATTGATATGAACTTATTTTTGTTGAATTTATGGGATTTAAATAAAAATTTTATGGGTTTTCAAAGTTAGAATTTAAACCCTTAACATTTTATGTTTGTGCAGCTGTCGGTCGACCGAACGGTCTACCAAAGCAAGGCTCAGTCGACCGAGCGGTCAACCGACATGCACAGATACGTGCACGCGCCCAATACCCTTGGCTCGGTCGACCGTAGCGAGGCTTGGTCGACCGACTGGCTCACCTAACTCTCGGTTGGGTGCCGGTCGACTGAACGATCAACCGACAGAGAGGCTTCCTCTCTGTGGCCTGGGGACGGTCGACTGGTAACCCCAATGGTCATAAAAATGACCGTTGGCTGATCGACTGGCCGGTCAACCGAAAGGTCCGAACTGGCCTTAACGGCTAGTTTTTTGACAGCCTTTATAAAAGAGATTTTTGGGCCAGTTTTTGTCAAGATTTTTAGAGAAGTTTTGAAGCTAGCTTTCCTATCTTTCACAGAGTTTTCTCTACAAGTTTTAAAGCTTAAACTTTCATATCAAAAAAATGTTTTTCAAGAGTGATTCTCTTGAGTTTTCAAAAGCATTTTCTTGAGTTTTCTACCACAAAATCTATCTAGTTTTTCTCACACAAGCTTGAGCCATCTATTGCTATATCCATCCTCTAAGGATCCTTGTATGTGAGAGTATCTGTTTGTGATCAAGAAGTGATCACAAAGTTTTCATATTTGTATTTGGAGGAGTTGGAGGTTGCAGCCTTGGTGAACTTGTGGATTCGTGTTATGTATTATTCTTACAGGAACAAGTGAAGGACTTGCGCGTCCAAGAGCTCTTGAAGGAACTCGTTGTAGCTGTTGTGACACCGAGTGATCTTGCTGGATCAATTTTAGTGGAAAGGCGGGGACGTAGAGCAAGTGGCTCGAACCTCGAAACAATTCTCTCGTGTTTGCAATTGCTCATCTCTCTCTCAACTCACTTGTGTTTATATCTTGCTTGCTTTTATTTCTTACATCTTTATATGCTTGAGATTGTTTGATATCTTGCATGCTTGTATTCCTTGTCTATTTCTTACATGCTTGATATTGTGTTTGTGCTCACACAAGTATTGAACCAAGAGAGCTATAATAGCACCTCAACTCTTAGTCTAGAGAAATCTTGAGGAGATGGTCTAGAGACCTTCACCAGGAATTCAGTTTCACTCTTTGTTTATACTTTGTGTAGTGTAATAATTTTAATTTGTATAATTAGTTTTTAATTTCACATTGTTTGGCATTAAATTAGCACGTCACCTATTCACCTCTCCTCTAGGTGACCTACAAGTGGTATCAGAGCTTGGTGCTCTTGATTTGGGTCTAACAACCTAGAGTTAAAGATTCTATTTTTGCTATTCACAATATTTGCATATACACACTTGAATTTTATTGCACCTCCCATGTTTGACACTCTTAACTTCCAAACGTGAAAAGTTAAGATGTCTATGTACCTCAAAGTCCTAAGTACATCTTGCCACCATTAGAAATTCATATTTTGCAAATGGCAAGTATATTGAGGCTAATGCAAAATCTATTCATGTTTTGAAGCTAACCCTAAATGATGATTATATATTTAGGGTTCTAATATTGATTCGCTTTTGTAGTATGAAACACTCATCTCTCTTGGTGAACAAACGCAATATCACAAGGAGAGTGAATCGGATGAAAGAAGTGATGCTTCCAATATGTGCTACATGGTCCAAGGAGATGACCCCCTTGAGGTAAATTCTGATTCCGATGTTGATAATGAAGTGTCATATGATGACCTTACTTTATTTTGTCAAAAACTTCTTGAAAAATATGATTTGTTAAAAGTGAAAAATAAAATATTGAAAAATGAAAATGATTCCATTTTAAAAGAAAAATATTCTTGTCAAAATAAATTTGAAATTATTTCAAAAGAAAATGAATCTTTAAAAAATAAAAATATTTTAGTTGAAAAAGAAAAGGACATTGCTTTAAATGAAATTAAATCTTTGAAAAAGAAAATTGTTTTGAATGAAAAAAATATTTCTAAAGTGAAAAAGGACTTTGTTTCTCATGTTTTTCATAATTCTTCTTCCAATATTAATGATGATACTTGTGTGTTGAAGAAGAATATTGATTATTTGGGCTCCACTTTGAGCCAATGTGCTTTAACCATTCTAGACTGGAATCCATATTTTGCAAGAAATAAATTCCATATATTCATGCACATACCTCACGACATACACCTCATGCACACCATGCTCACACCCATATGTATGTTAGAGTGTACAAATGTACACATTGTGGCCGCAAAGGCCATCATGCAAAATTTTATTTTGATAGATTAAAATTTTCAAAATTTGCAAATAAAAATATTTTGGTTCTAGTTATTTCTAACCCTCATGGACCCAAAAAGATATGAGTACCAAAATCCTCACCTCTTATTTTTTATGTAGATATGGGCTCTCACAAAACGTGAGAGGATTGGTGCCTTAGTGGTGGATACATTAAAACTTAAAGGTCAAACCAAATGGATGTATCGCTATCAAGGAGTTTTAGTGAGAGGACCACCATGTTTTGGAGAAATAGATTGGCTACATAAGTTTTGGTAACCATTTCATCCTCCGCTTTAAAATGTTTTGATGTTTATATGCTTGTGTAGAAACCTAAACTCTATCATATGTTGTTTTGTTCTTAAAAATGAGTTGATAGGTTGTTATGCTATGTGTAACCCCCTGATCCCCGGTGTACGTAGTACCGTATCGGTACGCGATACGACGTACAAAAATTGATTTGACCTCTGTAGTAGTCCGATTGAGCTGATTTCAGTTTTAAAAATTATTTGCTAATATTTTAGATTTTTTAGGATTTTCTGGAATTTTTCTGGATTATTTTGAAAAATCTCCGTAGTCGGTGTCGACCGATACCGATAATCTGCTTTCTGATTTTTAATTCACAAACGGATTAGAATTTTGAGAATCCGCTTTCACCAGGGGTCTTAGAATCATATTATCTACGTTCGGGTATTTTTGGGGATTTTTCTGAATTTATCGAAAATCCGGGCAAAACCGGTGTCGCCCGTATCGGCGGGACACTCCAGGATTTTTAATTTGCAAACCGGATCGAGTTTTTATAAACTGTCTTCATATTAAGTCTCAGAATATTATTCTCTATTTTCTGTAATTTTTGGGCACCGTTCGGAGTCAGTCAAATTTTGAGCCGAATTAAATAATATTATTTTATTAATTTTAAATCTTTTCTTTTTCTTTCTTTCTTTGGAAGCCTCCTTCACCGCCTTTCTTTCCACCGACGTTTCCCCCTCCATTTAAATCCCAAACTCTCTCTCTCTCCCAAAACTCTCTCTCTCTCCCACTCTCATTTCTTCTCTCTCTTGCTCTCTCATGTCCCCCGTCTCTAGGTTCGCCGCTCTAATAAGATACTCCGCGGCCGAAGACCGCCGCCGTCCACCTCTCCTTACCTTCGCCCCGCGCCCAATCGCGAAGAGCCCCCTTCTACCCCGGGCGGCCGATCGGGAGGCGCCACGTGGATCTCTGGCTTCATCTCTGGCGCAGGCAAACTCCTCTCCTCCTTCTTCAAATCCGACAGCCCCCTTGCCTCCTGCTCTTACTCCTATTCTGCTGACAGGGATTTCGTTGAAGGTGAGGTGGATGTGTCATCTAAAGAACCTGATCCACCAAAGCAGCAAAGGAAGTAGGAGCCAGTCAAGGATTGTAATGGAACATCCCTAGCAATTATTTCAGAAATTGACTCCAAACACGCTATTGAATAATTTGGTAGGCAAGAGACCTTTTCAAGGATTTTGGAGTGAAAGAAGGTTCGTCTGTAGATGTGGCTGTGTATGTGTGTGTGAGTGAGTGTGAGTGTGTGTGCTGTGGTGTGCGTACTCTGTGTGTGTGTGTGTGTGAGAGTGTGTGTGAGTGTGTGCTGTGTGCTGTGTGCTGTGTGTCTGTGTGTGTGTGTGTGAGTGTGTGTGAGTGAGTGAGTGAGTGTGTTCTGTGTGTGTGTGGGTGGGTGCTGGTGTGTATGTGTGTGTGGCTGTGTGTGTGTGTGTGTGTTGTTGTGTGTATGGGTGTGTGTGTGTGTGTGGGGGGGGGGGTTCGGGTTTCCACCCGAACCCACTATAACCCTTTTGAGTGGTTGGAAACCCGTTACCGAATAAGCCCTATCCATTAACCCACTAACCCACTTCCACTTAAGTGATGGGTTTGGGTCGTGAATCCAAACCCGACCCGTTAAGAGTCCAACCCGCGTCCACAACCCATAAAGGTACTAGTATAGAAAAAACCCTGCTACATTTTATTATTTGCGTTGAAAATATTTTTATTTACATAGTTAACCCTTTTTGTTATGTTTTATTATTCGGGCGATATCGGGAGCATCCGGACTCCGATTTGGACGATTCTGGATCCGTTGCGACCGTGGGAGCGAGAACTACAGTCCTATGACCAGTTTGTGAGTGTTTTTCTTTTATAAAATTATATTTTACCATGTTTAGTGACATTGCTTGATATATCGTGATTATGGATAAAAGACGGTAATATTCAGTATACACTGGTCATGATTGGACGGTCATTGAATTAGGAATAACCAAGAAAATTGTTAGGTATTTCCTGATTTAATATGAGGTAATCATAGTAACAAGACATACAGACATAGACAACTCGGACACAGATATCATGCCTGTACCGTCACTGACCCACGGACCACTAGGTCACCATATTAGTGGATACTATTACTTCATGTAGTAGCTCACAGTTAGATAACTATCATCACATGTATACTGATTCACGGTACTTGATGACACTACACTGTCACTAGACATGACTACTAAACACCGTTAGTACATGCACTAATATCCTCCTTACACGGATATTGTAGTTCACTGGATATGGTATGATACACTGACCACTATTATTACCACTATCACATATATATACGACACGGATTCTGGCTACACATATATCTTCCACTAGTACACAGATATACCAATGCACGGCATGTCGCATTTCATATTATTGTTATTATCGTTATATTGATGCTCGATACACTGTTATCTCATGTTCCTACATCATTGTTACATATATTTATTGGTATACATGCATTGAGTGGATTATGTCGGTATTCTTGTTATCTGGACCATCGTTCATAGTACATGTATTATTGGAGCAGGTATATTCTGGTATTCCCGTTACATGTTATGTCCCGTTATGGATATTGGTATTCCCGTTACTGGACATGAGTGCTGTTGATATGTGATGTGTGGAATTAAGTGCCACGTGGATCCAAGCCACGGGGGCCACCTCTAGAATCCCACATCTATTGTTCCCGTTTCCCGTTATATTGTTCCTGTTTCCTGTTATATTGTTCTATGCTATCAACAGAGCTCAGGTCCAGTTATCATGTTACCTGTACCATGTACTGTAATTGTTCTTGTTACATTGCATACTTGACATATCACATATCAGATCATCAAGATCACTTGGGTATGGGGGAGACTTGACGGTTGACTAGATCTTGTCGGGTGGATGTCTGGATCCATTGTTTGTCCCACTGCAGGGGACGGGGTAGTGCTGGCTACCGTCTGTTACTCATGAGCTCTCGTTTCCCGTTATTGTTTAGCTCATTGAGATTACCGTTACATGTTACAGCCTTAGCGGGCTGGCCCTGGTCTCAGCAGCCAGGGGTCTGTTTAAGGCCGTTGTCCCGGGTATGCACGGGATACACCCACCCGATAAGAACTCCTCGACCATGGGTTTCCAATTCAAGATAATAAAACAGTATACACGATAGTGACGTCGGGAACACTTGTTATTTGGTCACTCTCTCGTTTGGATAATGGTACCCGTAGGCCATGTCCGGATGGGTTCTACTGGAGTGCGGGCTCCAGTATGAACTGCCAGTGGTATGGGACACTGGAAGAGAGTAATTAAAATAGCAGGTGATACTGATTGCTACTATTGTATAAATGACATGACTTGCCTGATACATGTATACTACCTTGTTACTGTTCCTGTTATTTTGTCTACTATCATGTTTATTGTGATCTTGCTTGTTACTGTTCCTGTTCATGTTATTGTATCCGCTATCATGTTACCTGTAGACTTTGCTACACTACCCGATGCTTGTTACACTTCCTATGGTGGCATACTACTCATGCACATGTACACCTTGCATCACATATATTCTGTTTTGCATTACTTATATGCTGCCTAGACACAACACAGTAACATGTTCATATTGCATATGCCCCCTGCATGTTCATTTACATGACTACCATGTTCACTACTATTATGTCACCGCTAGATAACATTATTTATTATATAAACTAGATATGATTAGTCATGACCTGATGATAACCGGCTATGTAGTGATGGTACTAAAAGATGACATGTTTATATATTTCTACTGCTTCCTATATGCTTATGATATAATATCACTTGTACCACATCATGTATTATATATTAGTATCGTGCTTGTATTACTATGTATATATTACTGTCTCCTTCATTTTACCACTCACTAGGTCGCTTTCTGACGACCCTGGGTTTGCGTGCCCAGATTTGAAGATCCGCGTACCGTAGTATCCGAGAGTGCCATGGAGTCACATAGGAGATCCCTTATCTGGCCTATTCATAGGTACCTTGAGCATTTATTTCTGTTATCTTATTTGTCCCTATTTTTCATATCTGTTATGATCGCTGACCTATTCTGCAGGTATTCTTGTACTGCTTTCATGCTGGACCTCATGACTATATGGAGGTAATGTACTGTACTGAGGCTTAACGTACGCGTGAGCGTGTATTCACCTCACGTATGTACGTCGCCATAACGTCCCCGTACCTATGGGATCGGGGCGTTACACTATGCATGTATTCTTTATGTTTTCAATAAATTTACATGCTTATTTCTTTTGGTAGATCTATGTTTTTATTCTTTATTTGTTTATATCATATGTCTATATGTAAATCTTATTAAAACTTGCGTTATACATGTACAATTCCTGAGATACACGTGTTTTTAATGATATACATGTTTTATTTCATTTGTATACTCATTTCTTATTTGATTGTACATTGTATGTCCTAATTTTGATGATTCTTGCAAGATTATATGATATATCATGTTTTTGAGAAAAAATAATTTTCATATGAGTTTGTTTTTGAGCCTTATTGATTTATTTTCATGACTATGCCTATTACATGATTTTTTAGCACTCTATGTATATTTTTTGTTTACTCATGATTTTGTTCTCATGAGCTCATCTTTGTACTTTATAAATCTTGAGTGTCAATTTTTGTGTAATATACATGTTTTCATGAGATACATGTTTTGATTTATCTTGAACTATTTTTTCAAAAACTATTTTAACCTAGTTCTTCACTTGGTAGTGTTTTCAATCTATAATTATCCTCAAAATCTTATTTTGAAAACTTCTACCATATAAGGGCGATTGGTTGGGTGACCATACCTTATATGCTCTTATTGAATATCTCATAAACATGTACATGATAGGGTGGATGTTATGAGTTATACATATACTTATCAAGAAAATTGATTTTTGTATACTCATACTTGTTTTTCATATACGTATGCATCATATTTCAAATTGGTATTTAAATTGATCATACATACATATATATGATTTCTTGTGCTAAATTAAAAATGTTAATACATATTCTTTATAGCACAAACTATTTTATACTAAGCTGATTTAGTTCTAAATGTTAATTGATATCTTCTACAAGCTTATGAATTATTTCAAAAAGGAGGGAAGAAAAATTCTTTGACTTAAAATGATTTCTTTGATTTATTAAAATTTGTTTGTTGATTTCAAGTGATATAAAAATCTATATTTGGTATCTTAATTTTATGTTTTAACAAAATTTGTTTTTGTTGATTACAAGTAGTATCAAAATTTGTTATTTGTTTTAATTGTTATAATTGGTATCAAAATTTGTTTTAATCAATTTTAAAATTTATTTTGATATGGATTGCTTATATGTAAGGGGAGCTTAACATCTCTTTTATATATAAATTCATGATGAGCGTATTTTATATAAAAAAGAGCTTGACTACACGTGTGTAGGGGGAGCTTAACATCTCCATCTATACATTGTATATCATGCTTGTATGGGTTAGGGTTTAGTCATCTTTTTTCATGTAATGCATGTATGCAAGGGGAGTTAACTTAACGTCTATCCTCTTCATGAATTTATATCGCATATACATTCTTACTTGTTTTTCTTCACCCCTTTATTGATGAATTGACAAAAATGAGGAGAAGAATTGAGAGAATTTATTATGCACAGAGAGAGACTAAGAGAGAGTGCATGAGAGATTAAGAGTGGTAGAGAAGAACTTAGAGAGAGACAATGTAACAAGGGAGAAAGGAGATAGTAAGAGAGAGAGAGAGAGAGAAATAGAATAGTACAGAGAAGAGAAACAGAGAAGGAAGAAAAGAAAAGAAGGAAAAAAAAATAAAAGGAAGAAAGGAGAAGGAGAAGGAGAAGGAAAGAGAAAAAAGGGGGGAGATGGTCGGCCATGGCTGGCCGGTAGCGTTGCCGGCGGCGCCCTGGTGGCTTGTGGCCTGGGCCCAAGGAAAAGGAGGAGGGTGCAAGCTCAATTGAAGGGGAGGATTTTGGGAGTTGACGAAACATCATTTTGGAAGGCGAGGAAAGGCTAGAACAGAAGAGCCCGCAGGAGGTGCGAAGATGCCGAGGTTGGTGGTGGATAAGGTGGCGTAGATGCTGGTGGAGAGGGTAGAGAAGATGGGGGTTTTATGGGTGTTTTTGGTGAAGAGAAGTAGTAGGTGGTGGTGGGTTTTTGGAGTAGGGAGTAAAGGAGAGGAGTTTAGGGGAGGTTCTGGTGGTGTTTGCCGGCCAAGGAGCTGGCCAAGGAGGGGGCACGAGTTGGCTGCTGTTGGAAAGAAGAAGAAGAAGAAAAGTTGGAAATGAAAGAAATAGAGGGAGAGAGAAAAAGGCGTACATAAACAAGTGTGTGTGTGTGTGTGTGTGTGTACACGTGAAGAGTCTGAGGACTTAACAAAAATGAGACCCACGTCTCATTGAGATAAGTCTCGCGTCTCCCAAAATCAGACCCGCATCTGGTCAAATTGAACCAGATGCAGAGATTAGATCTGCGTTGGAGTGATAACGCAGAATTGTATTTGCAGAGGAGAGAGAAAAGTTGATGGGAGTGATGTGATTGATTAGAGGGACATTAAATGCGAGAGAGATTGAAGAATCCAGAGAGAGAAAATGAGACTTATGTCTCAACTGGATTGAGCCCAGACGCGGGGCTGAGGTCCGTGTCTGGTACGAGCTGAATATTCGTCATAAATGAGGAGAGAGAGAAAAGTGGTTGGGATGTTTATTGTGTGGTGGAGAAAATTTGAGGAAAATTTGAGTGAAAAGAAAGGAAAAGAAAAGGGGAAATTATGAATGGATGAGAAAATTCAGGAATTAAAAAAGAAAAAATAAAAGAAAATATCTGGATAAATTTTGGAATTTAGAAAAACACCGAAAATTTTGGAAAAGCATGAAAAGTGAAGTAACTCAGAATGATCTCCAGAAATTCTTAAAAATAGTAAATATTATTTTAAAGTATATGGTGAAATCAGATTTCAGAAATTTAATCACGTTTTCAAACTAAAAATCCTGAAATCTATCGGTCGACACCAAAACCGGTCGAACTTTGATAAATTCAGAAAAATTTTCAAAAATGCATTTAGATAGAAAAAGTGATTTTAAGAAATAATACGAAAGTAGTTTCTAAAAATCTAACTTCGTTTGTAAGTTAAAAATTCGAGAATCGATCGGCAGCACTGGCCGATACCAGTTTTGAAAATTTTGCAATTTAATTCAGAAAAATTTCAGAAATAATGAAAAATCTAAAATCAGTGTTCTAAAAATCGGTTTCATTATTCGTGTGGTCCAATACTGAATAATGATTAATCGGATTAATCGGAGATTAATTGGAGATTAATCGTTTTTGAAAATTTTAATATATTTAATTATATTTATACACAACTACATGAATATATACAGTTAATTGTTGAAAATACCTAAATATTATACAAGACAAAATTTAGATGTGAAGTTATAAACCATGATATGATGAACAAGACAATATGAATAAATAATAAAAAAGAAGAAGTAAAAGAACTTATCTCTTCACATTGTAATCCAAGATTTCAAATTTTGCAACATAAATATAAATCAAAGTGTTGGCCCAAAGGCCTATCACCCTAGTTTTGATGATGATCAACTCATGAAGTTATGTTTACTAATGATCTTGTATTTAATTAGTGACAGATTTGTTATCAAGATCTTAGTAGGTGTGGAACTTCAATAAAGGATTTAAAGTCAAGTTTTGGAGCTAGCACCGGTTGATTCAAGGGCTTGTGCATCAAGATCACATCAAGTACTCAAGAGGAGTCTAGCTCTATGGATCGAGTTTGGACCAAGTCAAGAAGATGAGAAGCCTTCAAGTGAAGACTTCAAGAAGATGAAGACTTGTGTCTAGGTATAAGATTTTGTTTTTTGTTTAGTTAAAAATGTAAAGGATAATAGTTGGTGGATTGCTCAAGTACATATACACACACACTCTTGATTTAGAATTGTTTTCATAAAAGATTTTTTAGTTTACAAAAGATTTTTCATTTTGGAAAAATACAAGTTTGGCTTTTGGTATTTATCATATACATATCTTTAAACCAAAACCAAGTTTAGAGCTTTATGACAAAAACATAGATATTTCATCTTGATTGTGTAGTGGATCATATCCATACACACTATGCCTTAAAAGTATATCTTATTTTTGTATTTGATGAAGATTTGGAAAAACATGTTTTGGAAAATATTGTTTTGGAAAATACAGTTTTTATCATGGGCCAAATATTTCTAAGTTACAAAAATAGTCCAATCTTTTATAACATGCCTTGATTTTGTGCAAGCATGTTTGTATATTAAAGTATATTGGTAAAACTATTTTTGTAGATTTTTTAGTATTTTATGAGATTTTATATGAGCCAAAAAGACAAACTTTTTAATCCCAGAAAAATTGTTTCAGGCTTCAGCTAGTCGACTTATACTAGCTTATAAGTCGACTAACCCTGAAGTCGGTCGACCGACGTGCACGGACGTGCACGTTTGATCTGGCAGTGTGCCGGGCGACCGGGGCGGTCGACCGGAATTCAGAGATTGCTCTGTTTTTCTGGGTCGACCGGGTCGGTCGACCGGTAGCTCCAACGGTCGGATTTTTGACCGTTGGCGGTCGACCGGCAGTACTGACAGATCCCAACGGCTAGTTTTCTGGCAGCCTATAAATTGGGGGGTCTTGTCATTGTTTTACCACAAGATTTTGGAGTCTCTTAGAGCCAGTTTTTACCAGACTTTTAAAAGGGTTTTCTCCACAAAATAGAGAGCAAATATTTCCTATCTAAAGGGAAGTTTTATCAAGAGTGTTAAAAGAAAGTCTTTGAGTTTTTCCTCCACCTTTCATATCCTTGTTTTTCTCACACCACACTTGAGCATCCATTGATTATTCATCCTATAGGTGTGTTGTAGTGAGAGTGCTTTAGGTGATCAAAGTGTTGTGATCACCAAAGATCTTTTCTTTGTTCTTTGAGGAGACGGGCAAGTGTGCTCGTGATTGTTTGGGTCCTAGTGAGGACTTGGTGTTTTCGGGTTCGGGTGCGAACTCGTGTTTAAGGTGCGGCCTCGGCGAGCCGGTGGGCTTGCGGTGTGTACGGGACTAGGGAGTCCGAGGGCTTGTAGGTGTTGCTGCACCGAGGAGAGATCCATTGGGATCTTGCATAGTGGAAATCCTTCGTGTGTCGAAGGCGGGGATGTAGAGCAAGTGTGCTCGAACCTCGAAACATACCCTTGTGTTTGCGATTGCTCACTCTCTCTCTCTCTTTGTCTCTTTTATATCTTGCATGTGTTTATTGTTCATCTTTATATACTAGATATACATTGTGTGCTTAATTGATATATGTAACGCCCCGATCCTGGCGGATACGGAGACATTACTGCAACGTATATACGCAAGTCAGAAGTACCTTCACGTATATACGCTAAGCATCAGTACAGCAAGAATCAGAGTACGGAAGCAAGTGGTGCATTATACATTCCAACACATGAGTACAATTACAGAGTCATCACCAGGGGTGATCTGATATTACAATAATATTACATCACCTGATAGGCGTAATTGCGGGATTACAAGGAGATATACAAGAATGAATAGTACAAAGGCACTCGCGAGTTTACAAAAAGGAAAACTCGAGAGGCACACAAGGGGGCCTGGAAGGATGGAGCTCTAAACGGTCTGCTGAAGATCCATGCTACCGCTGCGCTACTCTGATCAGCAACTGGGAGAATCCACACGCTCCAAGCTCCAAGACCTGGACATGAGGATCCAGGGGAGTCAGATGAAACTCCCCGGGCGAGTGGTGAAGCAAAAGCCAAGTGGCGAACAAGAACGAGCACAAGTGTGCATTCAGGCATGGCAGGTGTGAACAGGTATAACATAATCATCATAAAACAGGAAATCCGATATAAAACCCGATTACGAGCAAAACAGATTGTATAAGCTTAGGTCACGGCTCCATGAGACTAGTACATCGAAGGAATAATCCAAACAAGGAAACCCTCATCTATATACCTTTATCTCATATCATCCTGATCCAAGCACATACAACCCGAGTTACAAAGTGGTCATAACAGGAATCAGAACAGGAGTCATAACAAGTATCATAACAGGAATCATAACGGGCATAACAGGGATCATAACGGGCATCATAACAGGAGTCCGAAACAGGTGTCATAACGGGAATCATAACAAGAGTCATAACAAGAATCATAACGGGCATCATAGGAGTCTATTATTATTACTCGTCTTACCCTGATATCTAGCTATGTGAACTAGCGTCCCAGCACACATAGATCCATATCCTAGTAAGGCAAGGTTGTTATTGGAAACCAGCGGGGGTATCAACGAACTATGTTTACAGTGTGTCCCGTACATGCCCGGGACCACGGTCCAGGATTGTTCCGTTGCTTGGTGACGGAACCAGCCGCAAGGCTAACAGGAGGGACTTATGTATGCCCTTATCATGATGGTACCAGGAATGAGGGAGCCAGCTCTCCCCTCGGTCCCCTGGAGGCCCACAGGTCAGACCGGATATTTAGTTGCACAACATACCTAATACCACTGTAAACACGAACACATATTGATAGCCGCATGTTTCCCCCGACCCAATGCAAGTTGATCCTTTTTAGGATTATTAAGTAATTATCAATTTACGGGAATAACAGGAGATGGCCCTACAGATTCAAGAGGTGGCCCCCACCGAGTATGGTGTGGCACTTTGTTCTGAGGGGATGGATTCTAGAGGTGGCCCCCACAGATTCAAGCGGTGGCCCCCACCACAGAGGTGGTGTGGCACTTTGCTCCGTGTGGCACTTAGTTCCATACAAGATAACAGGTCACTGTACATAGTACAGGATAACAAGGCAGGTTCCCGTAATGGTGATAATCACAAGTCAAGTAGGTCATGCTGGGTGTCAAGTGATAGCATGACAGGATGATGATATTGACAGGTAACAAGTCATGTCAAGAGATTGATATTAATCCGGTGGCAAGTCATGTCATAACAAGGGGTCTTGCCCAATAGTAGCATGTCTGAGGTCAGGTGATAACACATCAGTTGACAGGTGATATAAATGTGTAAAGTAATGACATGGAAAGTGTGTACATATCAAGTAAATACATGGCATGTGATATAGTAGGTGAGCAAGCTGGAGGCACCAGTAGCGAACAGGGTTTAGACACTAATATGCTTGGCGAGGTTACCGGGACAACTCGTTTGAGTGGACAATCCGGTAACAAACTGCCTAGACGAATTTAGTGTATAAAGCGTTGAGCGCTAAGTATGCTTAACCAGATGGAACTGAGAAACCTGACGGTCCAAACTTACTTCCCTTTCGAGATAGTGAGGGACCGGAGGCTGAAGGGTCAGAGTACGCTCGGGGTCTAAACGCACTCACGGTGGCTACCAGCCATCCCAGGAGTGAGCAGGAACCCAGAGTCCAATCGACCACAAGGGTTGGCCATGCAAAGCAGTTAGTACATATAAACATGGAATAAAATACATGTCAACCCAATAAAGTGGGGAAGCCCAAATGGAGGCGAAAGCGAGGATACTCGCATAACCAATGAAAATAGGAAAGCAAGAGGGTAGCGAGTGAGAACACTCGCCTAAATCACCAGGAAGCCGAAAGGTCTGAAATCCACGGAACTCGGGACGCGCCATAATTACGGAAGGAGAGAGTGCACATGGAGACGCGGGTTTTTGAGGGTGAAACGCGAGGGTTCGCAGACGCGGGAGTTAGCGTCGCGAGAATTACAGACGCGGGAATCTCAGATGCGAAAATAGCAGACGCGGGAATCGCGTTGCAGGACTAGCAGATGCGGGAATCACAGACGCGGGGATCGCGTTGCGGAAAGTACCAGACGCGGGAATAACAGACGCGGGGTTTGTGTCGCCAAGGTGTCAAAACGCGAGGCTCGAGGCCTGCGTTTAAGTCAGGGCACGAGAATGCGGACGCGAGGATAAACTCCGCGTCACGCCAACAAGGACAGAACACAGACGCGGGCACTTAGCTTCGCGTCGTGTTGACATGAGAAGGACGCATACGCGGTTATTTCTCCGCGTTGCATCGATACAATAACGCGAAGGCCGCGTTAAGGGATGGCCTAGACGCAGGAGGTAAACTCCGCGTTTTAACCGAAGGGATGGTCGAACTCCAAATCCAAACCATTAAATGGTGGAAGTGGAATACATATCGACCCGACGAAGGGAAGTTCGGCCCCAATCCAAAAGGAGGGTACCGGCCCTAAGTCGTGCCAACGGAGAAGAACGCGGCCCCAATCCAAAAGGAGGGACCGGTCCTAAGTCTTGCCAACGGAGAAGAAACGCGGCCCCAATCCAAAAGGAGGGACCGGTCCTAAGTCTTGCCAACGAAGAAGAACGCGGCCCCAATCCAAAAGGAGGGACCGGCCTTCACAAGGTGATGGAGTGATGGTGGTTTTGGTGAAGGATTTTGATGGTGGTTTCCATGGAGATGGAGGAGGAAGAAGATGAAGGTAAGGAGTTGGAGAAGTTGTAGTGGCGGTTGTTGTGGGGAGATGGAGGAGGAGTTGGTGGAGGGTTAAGGCTTTGGTGAAGAGAAAGAAGAGAAATGAAATGAAATGAAGAAGGAAATGTTTATATAGGATTTGGATTTGTGAAGGTGATGTAAAAATGGAAAAGAGAGGGGCTTATTTGTAAAGTGGGGAGGTGAGGTGTTTCACTTGGCCAATCATGGCCTGCCATGGTGAGGGGTGAGGTGGAGATATTTGTGGTGGAGTGTTGGAGAAGCTTTGGAGAAGCTTATGGAGGAAGCTTAGAGAAACTTAGGGTGGAAGAAAAAGAAAGCTTGTGGTGGAAGCTAAAGGAAAGAAAGAAAATAGGAAAAGGAAAAGAAATTGAAAGGAGAAGATATTTCTCTTGGAAGTAAAAGTGAAAATAATTATAGTGGCGGATTCCCGGGATTCGGTTGCGGATGCGGAAAACTTTCGGGAAAATACCGGAATCGTCCCGAAATCAAATATCTCGGAACGACTTGAAATAATTATCAAAAATCAAGAATATTATACTAAGACTCACGGTGAAATTCGTTTTAAGAAATACTTTATAGTTTTAAAACTAAAAATCCCGGAATCAATCAAGATACCGACTCCGGTGGAATTTTCATAAATTCATAAAATCCTCAGAAAAAGTATTTAGGTAAGAAATGTGATTCTAAGAAATAATGTCTAAAGGCCCTTCTAGAAATTCTAATTGGTTTGTAAATTAAAAATCCGGGAATCGGTCAGCGGCACTGGTCGACACCGGTTTTGAAGATTCTCAATCTAATTCAGGAAAATTCTAGAAAATCATAGAAAATCTAAAATATTAGAAAACGATGTTCAAAACTGAAATCGGTTAAATCAGAATACTAGAATGTCCAAACCGAGCAATACTCTAGGATCGGGTCCTTGGTTCAGACTAAGGCTGACTCCGAGTCCGCGAATCCAAATCCAAGACAAGACGATCATATAAATAATTCCTAATACAAAACGAATACAAGAAGTAAATCGAAAAATACGATCGAAAAATCTGAATACGCAACTAAATACGTATTCCGGGAGCGGGGTGTTACAATATACTTGCGTGGGATTGTTGCTAACACTTGTATTCAACCAAGAGAGCCAACGCGGCACCTCAACCCATTCAAGGGGAATCTAGAGGAGTTTGTCCAGAGCCCTTCACGGGGAATTCGGCAACACTCTTGTGTTATACATAGTGTTTAGTGTAAAAGTGTTAATTTGGTCATAGTTATTTTTAGCTTCCGCATTATTTGCATAATTCATCATTAAGTGACCATTAGATTAGCCTTCACCTATTCACCCCCCCTCTAGGTGAACCCTTCACAAAGAACTTACTTGCAAAATAAGATAAATAAAAAAATTAGTCAATTTATCAATCAAAATAATGAACTTTAAAGAAAGATGGAGAAAGATTGCTAAATAAGTTAATTTGAATAATCAAAAATAAAAAAACATAAGTATCACTTTATACAAAATATACAATAATAAAATATCATAATTCATCTACTATTTAATAAATAACAATCCATCTACTATTTAATAAAAGATCATTATCAAATCATCAACATTACAATATAAACTACTTAGCGATCCAACACACACAAAGTGAAGTTTTTCAAATAAAAACATATGAAATACCTAAATGATTTATCGGGAATTAATCGGATTAATCGGGGATTAATCGGGCATTAATCGGGGATTAATTGTTTTGGACTCCATTAATCGCCCGAGCGCATAATCAAAGTGATTAATGTAATATTAAGCGGGCTATCACCGAATAGGATTAATCGGCCGATTAATCCGATTTTTAGAACAGTGTCTCAAATATTAGAAAATGGTGTTTCAAACTAAAAACGGTCAAATTGATCAGTATACTAGGATCGGGTCCCCGGTTCAGACTCGAGTTGATTCTGAATCCAGGAATCCAGATCCAAATTCCAATGATGGTATAAATAATCATAAAATAAAATTAAATACGAGAAAAAATTGAAAGAATACGATCAAAAAATTAGAATACGTATCTAAGTACGTATTTTGGGAACGAGGTGTTACATTGGGCTTGGAAGCATCTCATGCTGCGCCTGTTGCACTCGAGCTTGCTCCTTAAATTTTCTGGTTATCTCTTCGAGAATATCAACCATATATGCGAAGGCTTCTGTCTCCCTATAAGTATTAAATGAATGGGATCCCACAATGGCAGAGTACTCATCATCTGTTTCAATCCCTTTAGCCAGCAAATTGTAGTCGATTGGAAAAATCCTCTGATTCGGATCCGAGTACGTCAGGAAATTTCTTCAAGCTCGATCAATATTTCTTTCAAGCCTGCGAAACGTTATCCGACTCCTCAAAACTAAGAGCAAATTGCTTCCCTTTCGACTTGCTTGGTGTGGTGCTTGGACCTACCATGTTGGAAGTCACCTCCGGGTACTCTGCGTCAGATAACGACTTCTTCTTACGAGATTGTCGCCTCTTGACAGAGTTTGAGTTTGAAGCCTTTAACAATCGACTAAAAACTGACGGCTTAGCCATCTGAAAGTTGTAGTGACAATCAGATAGCACCGTCGAGATGAGCTGCTCGCAATGTGAGGAGCGATTTGATGAATGCTCCTCTTCCTTGCCAAGTAGTTCCTCAAATCTGTTGCAAGGATATCTGAAGAACTAGCCTCGAACCCGTGGAGGTGAGGGCTTCCTAGTTCACATTAGAACTTGGCATCATAGGGCTGGACGCAAATCTCGTGTTTCTGAAGTGAAACGCGAAGGTCGCTGTGGCGCCACGATCCCGCGGGTACAGAGACGTCACTGCGACGTATATACGCAGGTCAGAAATACCCTCACGTATATACGCTAAGCATCAGTACAGGCAAGAATCAGAGACGAAAAACACAGTGGTAATATACATTTCAATACAAAATAGTACAAGTACATGATCATCACAGAGAATGATACAAT
Source organism: Agave tequilana (assembly GCA_038442645.1). Taxonomy (NCBI): domain Eukaryota; kingdom Viridiplantae; phylum Streptophyta; class Magnoliopsida; order Asparagales; family Asparagaceae; genus Agave; species Agave tequilana. The sequence continues at coordinate 67,263 of JAVJIF010008841.1, read as the reverse complement.
ATTACAAGAATATTACATCACCAAAAGATATAAAAGTACAATACATGAAGGGATATACATAGTAAAAGCTGAGAAATGCTCACGAGCAGCAAGAGGGACCTCGAGAGCCAAACAGGAGAAAAGCTGGGAGGAAGAACTATGGCGATGTCCGAACTTCTCTGCACTCTGATCACCACGGGAGGATCCGCTGCGCACTCTGATCAGCTACAGAAAGATCACCATGGTCTAGACTCCAGGATCTGGACATGAGAATCCAGGGTTGTCAGATGCAACCCGCGAGTACATATAACAAAGCCAAGTGGCGTTCATATCAGGTACATGTGTACAAGAAAGGTGTACCGTGAATATAAGCATATAAGAACATGAAATAAGACAGTAAGTAAAGTAACTATAGGAAATCAGTTATATAAGCTCACATTACCGATCAGTGGATTAGTACGTCGAAGGAATAATCCAAACAAGGAAACCCTCATATATATACCCTATACCTCACGTCACTGTAATCTGAGTTTATATAATCTGACTTTACCTTCACAATAATATAATAATGAAACAGTATGGAAGCAATCAAGTAATCCAACAAGATAGCACATGCCTAAGTGGTGAGCAGTATAAACTAAAAGTATAGCTAGTCATATATCAGGAGCATGTTATTATTAAGTTATTAAGACTCGTCTGATTTGTAAACGTCGGTATGTGTCCTATCCCACATACCTCAGCATACAGATCCGAGAGTAAGTTATTGAAAACTAATGGAGATCGACGAACCATGCTTAGAATGGGTTCCGTACATGCCCGGGACAATGGTCAAGGAGTATCCGGTACTGAAGCGGAACGTACCGCTAGGTACCAGGACTTATTGTACGCCCGAACAGGAATAGGATGTCACCGCTCCCACAGGAATAGGTCCAGGGGCTTATGGTACAACCGGCAGGCAAGGGAGTAAGGGTGCCAGTACACCCCACGGAAGCGCCTGGTGGCCTCCAGGTCGAATCCAAGTACATGGCCGACACTATAAGACCATCATAAACATGGAGACTATATCGGTACTCATCAGTTTCCCCCATTCCGGTGTAAGTTGTCTAATTATTATAATTTATCCGGTGCTAATGTCCACAGAGTATTCATAGTAACCCTATATTCATGGTTATCCTATTACGGGGATCAATAGGAGTATAGTATCAGGAGTAATATCAGAAGCCTCCCTAATGCAAGGGTTCAAGTATACAGGAGTTCAGGAGTTCAGGAGTACCAAATGTCTGGTAATAATATAATAATCATGCCAAGTCCCCATAAAAATGATAGTCATGAATATGTAAGGAGATACAGGTGTCAAGTGTTATAGTATCGGTCAGGTGTCATAATATCAGGTCAAATATACTAGCGCCAGGTGATAGCATGTCAATCGTCAAGTATAGCATGGTAAGTACCGGTATCAGATATCAAATAATAAGTGTAGCATGGAAAGTACCAGTGTCGGGTATCACATGTCAAATATAGCATGGCAAGTACCGGGGTCGGGTATCATATATCAAATATAGCATGGCAAGTACCGGTGTATACATGTCAGGGTCAGGTAACTAATATGTCGGTGAGAGTCACAACAACAAATATCAGGTATCAACCAGTCACATAACAAGGTACAGGAGAGCGGTATAAACATTTCAAACTCTTCACTACAATTTTATAATAATAAATTTCTCTTTTTAATTAGCTATGCGAAGCCTGAGTAAAGCGGGAGCAGATCTAGGCATACCCGGTATAATATCGGTTCGACAAGGTATAATAAAGGCCGGCAGCTATTATAAAACATGATGATTATTTATATAACATATACTAGCTTGCATAAGAGACATCATGTATTAAGAGTAAGATGATAATTATTAAACATGAAATGACGGTAAATAAGCAAGAAATGTACTCGCCTAGCACCGGATGAAATACCGAGAAAATCAGAAAAAATCCGCAAACACATTCAAGCAAGCTACTAACCCATGTATATATTAATATATATACTCATATATATATATATATATATATATATTATATATATATTATATAAATAAATATTATAGAGGGAATGAGAGAGGAGAGAGAGAGAGGAAGAGAGGGAAAATAGGGTATTTTTAGAAAAGGGATATGAATTAAAGGGGGAGGGGTAGGATTGTAAATATAGGGAAGTAATTTGAGGGAGAGGTGGAGGGCATTTTAGGGAGTGAGGAAATTAGTGTTTATTTAGGGAAAAGAAAGAGAAAAAAAGGAAAGAAAGAAAGAAAAAAAGATTTAAAGAAGGAAGGAAGAAAGAAAGAAAGAAAAATGGAGGGAGGGGGTGGCCGTCGGCCACCGCCGGCGGCGGCGGCCTAGCAGCGTGGCGCCGCCGCCAGGAGGAGCTGCGGCGCGCACCCCGGGGAGGAGAGAGGGTGGTGGTTGTGAGAGTGGTGGTTGTTGTTGTTGTTGAAGAAGGTGGAGGTGGTTGATGGTGGAGGTGATTATGGTGGTTGTGGTGATGATTGGAGGTGGTGGGGAGTTAGAGAAGGAGGAGGAGATGATGATGAGGTGTTTGGAGTGGTGGAATTAGTGGAGGTTGCGGTGAATTTTGGAGGAGGAATGGAGGTGGTGGTGGTGGGTTATGGTGAAATTGGAGAAGGAGGTGGGTTTTTTGGGGTTGATGGAAGTGGAGAAGTGAGAGGGGGTGTAGGTGAGGTGGTTGGCCGGCCTAGGGGTGGCCGGCGGCGGCGGTGGTGATGGTGGAGGTGGTGGCCATGGAGAGGGTGGTTTAGTTTTTGTGTTTTGTTTGAAGTGGGTTGGAGTTGAATTTTGAAATGGAATATGAAAAGAGAAGGAAGGAGGTGAGTTTTTAATGGAGAGAAGAAGAAAAGAAATGATGAAATGGGGGGAAAAGAAGGGCTACAGCAGGCGGCTGTGCAGGGAGCAGGCGGCGGGTGGCGTGGCAGGGGAGCAGGCGGCTGGAGCAGGAGATGGGGAAAGTCAAAGGGAGAGAAAAGAAAAAGAAAGAAAAGGAAGGAAAATTAAAGAAAAGGGAAAATTTTTAAAAAAAAAGAAAAGAAAATATTATAAAAATTTTATATTAATTAATTAATTTATTAGAATATCAGGGAGTATAAAATAGGGGAGTAGGGAAGGAGAAAGTACGAAAAGATAAGATCGGTAATTAATATTATTATTTTAATAAGGCGAAAATTCGACTGTTTTAGAAACGTTTCAAAAAATTCTCAAAAATAGAAAATATTATTTTAAGATGCTTAGTGAAATCGGATTCAAGAAATTCAATGTAGTTTTCAAATTAAAAATCCTGAAATTCTCTGGCGATACTGGCCGACACCAGAATCGGTAAAATTTTGATAAATTTAGAAAAATCTCAAAAAATGTTTTTAGATAGAAATGAAATTATAAGAAGTAAAGTGAAAATCATTTTTGAAAATTCAATCCCATTTGAAAACTAAAAATCAAGGAATCAGTCAGCGATGCCGACCAACACCGGTTTTGGAGATTTTGCAGAAAAAATTCTGAAAAATTTCAGAAAATCATGAAAAATCTAAAATATTAGAAAACAGTGTCTAAAGCTGAAATCGGTCAAATCGGACTACCATAAAGTCAATCGGGCTATAGGCTGGTATCGGGTTCCGGTCCGAGTCAGGGCTGACTCTAAGGCTGAGAATCCCGATCCGATACACAATAATATAAGTAATCACAACCCAAGAGCAAATACTGAAAGAAAAATTGAACAATACGATTGAAAATTTTTGGGACACGCATCTGGATACGTATCCCGGGTACGGGGTGCTACAGCCGCGTTCTGGCGTAGCCTCCTGTTGAGCGTGTGTCCCGCGCTTCTGAAGAGAAACGCGAAGGTCACGTTTTGACACTGTCTATTGCTGAACGCGACTCTCATGTTTTAGAATTGAAACGCGAAGGTCGTGTTCTGGAGCAGCCTTAGACTGAACGCAAATCTCGCGTTCTTGAAGTGAGACGCAGATTTCGCGTTTGGCATGGCTTGTGGCTGGACGTGAACTTCGCATTTTGGTACAACTTGAGGCTGGACGCGAACTTCGTGTTTTGGCATTGAAACGCACAGCTCGTGAACACGAGCATTGCGTTTTGTTACAGAAACGCGAGGCTGAACGTGAGCTTCGCATTTGGTGCCAACAACATTGTCTTCAGCCTCTGTTTGTTGATGGCGAGCTTGACGTCTTCGTCGACGATCAGTAATCCGCTTGGATCGCAGGAGAGTTGTGCGAACCCCTGCAAACTGAGTTTGCTGAGCCTTGAGAGGAGTTTGGTGGCGAGATTAGCTTCCGCCACTGTGCTGGCCACGGGCCAAGACATTGGCTTTGCGGTCTCTTGAGAGACGTTGTCATAAGACATGTTGGCTCCACAGGAAGTTGTCAGACCCTCAAGAGAGGTTGAGCCACTTGCTTTGTCAAAATAAGTATGGACATCTCTATGAGAAGTCTCCGAAGAGACTTGAGAGCGAGTCTTGCTTGAGACTTTGGGGCTAATGGAGCCCGATGCGAGAAGTTGTTCGAACTTCTCTCGGTCAAATTTGACGACGAGCGATTCGTCGATTGATCCGAGAAACTTGAGGTCAGCTTGCGCTACGGCCTTCTCATTGGTAGAGAAAACTTTCCCCAGCAGAGTCGCCATCTTTTGTTTCCTCGAAAAAATTGATGGCATGTAAATTCTTTATTTGATTGTAAAGAAAATTACAATGGATTAATACTCCGATTAAAAAAGAGGGAAGAATGGTTAGATCTCCCTTTTGTTTAATGTTGGGTTCTTGATGCAACGGTGGAGAGTGATTCTTGTTCTCCGTTGACAAGCTGAACTGAAAGCTTGATCTTTGGATCTTCTTGCTCTCGTTGGAAGCACACTGATAAAGTATAAAATCTTAATCAGTGGCTAAAATCCAAAGAGATTATAGAAACTCAACTTGAACTCAGCAAGTTTATAGAGTTTTCTCCTCCAACACAATGTGTGTTCAGCAGCCTTGTGCTCAGCTGTCAGCCTTCTGTAGTTGTCCAGCTTCATGCATCAAGCATCAAGTGTGCCTTTTAGGGAGTCTTCTCTTCCAGCCTTTGGCTTCTTGGTTTCCTCCTCCAAAACTCCCCCTTTTCTCCTAGCCAGTCATAACTATTTATAGAGGATTTTGGGATATAACCAACTCTTTAAATCTCTTCATAATGGGAGGGGTGTAACTAACCGCCTTAAATCTCTCCATAATGGGAAGTTATTCCCCATTATGTGGAGAGAAAATGGTGTATAACTGATCAAGTTCGTGGTTGTCAGTTACAGCAGAAACGCGAGTCTCGCGCTGGACGCGGACGTCGCTCTGATATTGAGACGAAGAGCTCACAGTCTCGCGTCTGTGTTGGAACGCGGAGCTCGCATGCTCGCATTAAAGTTAAAACGCGAAGCTTTTCAGATTTGCATTTGTGTTGAAACACGGAGCTACACAGGCTCGTGTTTTAATATTGAAACGCGACCATGAGATCTGCGTCTCAAAGAACAACATGACCATCGCATTTGATAGAGACTGCGAGGTTCACCTCTGATGTTGGAATGCGACCTCTGTGTTTGATAAAGGACGCGAGGTCCGCGTTTGGGTTGAAAACGCAACCCTCATGTTTGACGTGAGGCAGGCTAGAACGCGACCTCCGCGCCTGCAAAATTCGCGTCTGAGATTTTGTTTTCAGTAATTTTTAGACAGCCTACATTCACTTCTCTCCAAGGCAAACAATATATAAAGCAAACATGGGATGTTCACATTTGCAACTTTCTCATCTGAAATTTTGCACACTATCTCTAACAAGAATAAAGATGAAAAATATTAGTATGATCAAAAGATACACAGTAAGTCTTCAAAAGCCTCCAAAAGGTTGGGGGTGGGGTTGGGGGTGGGGGGAGGGAAGGAAGAACGAACGAACAATCTAGTTGAACACACAAACTTATCAACAACATAGTAAAACAGATGATTTGGTGAACCTTTCAGTTGATGCGCTTACAAAACGAACCACCTCTCTCTCTAACTTTTGTATGACTGACCAGATATAATATATAAGCTCATCTTAGAATTACAACATGCAGGTTGGAGGGAACCAGTACTTCTTCCACAGCAAAAACCTAGTATGGTTCCAATCATGACCTCCCCATCTACAAACAAGCAAGCCTTGCCTTGTTTCTTGGTATTTGTTATTATCAGCTATTGAGACACTATTAATGAATCACTCTCCAGAAACATATTTCTTCTCTGTGTAGTATCTGTCCTCACTTGCCGCCTTCTTCAAGTTCCGTTTCTGAATTAATTATCCAGTTGAAATTAATTAAGTTTTAATAAAAAGGAAACATAAATTTGATTGACTGCTACATCCAAGTAGGTATAGAGCATACCTTGTACGCTTCAAGGTTATCAATGATTCTTTTTGCTACTGATGCTGAGGTTATATTTTTGGGGCTTTGAATTATCTGGAAGATGCCCATGCTCTTGGGAATGGCATAAGGGTCAGTTTCACCCTGTCACAAGCAAGACCCTTCTCTCAAATTGATTCCAATTGACAAGAGAATCAAGAAAAATGCACATTATAATACCACTAAGCTATGGGAGGGGAAAAAAAAAGGGACTTACATTATAACTGCTTTTAGAAACTGTCCCGTGCACAACCAAAGATATGTTGAAGGTAGTTATCTACATAATTTCATTAAAAAAAAAAAAGAGTTAGAAACCTCAATTGAAAGGTACATTGATACTAAATACTACTTATATAAGACCGTAAGCATAACAGAAACTGTCTCTTTAATATCAGGTGCTGCCATGGTGCTTAACATTTGTAGCGTCTACCACTATAGACGCCATAGTCACAGGATTTGCAAATTATTCGAAATTTGGCAGTTCTATCACATACTTTCTATTTTATTCCCATAGAAGAATAAGCTAAACTAACACCAACAGAATTTGCGCTGGACTTCATTTAAGTGGAGTGTTTTTACCACTGCACAGTGTCCAAATTGTTTTTTTTTCTTTTTAATAATAGTGAAATGCTAAATAGACAGGATACATATACTCTTATACCTCTTTCCTCGTCTGAGTCCCAATTATTCCCAAATTTTCTGGATTTTTCAAGTTACGAACTTTTAAACCTTCCATGAACTATCCCCAAACACCAGACTTGTGAAAATGGCGTCCACATCATGTTGAAGATCAGAAGTTCACCAAATCCTTACCTTCCATTTTTTAAAAAAATACAATAAGGATATTGAATCATACTCCCGACAAATAAAATATAAATACTAACTCGTTAGCTTAATATATGAAGAAACAGCTTTTAATTAAAAAGAAATCTAACTAATCTAATATAAAAGTCAGGCAAACATAAAGAATATAACAACACTACAAATGATAACTGTTGGGGAAATAACTGTATTTGTGTGTGTGCGTGTGGGAGCATGTGTTTTGCGTTCGCGCGTGCATGGATGCCTGGGTGCGTGCGGGTGCTCGCGTGCACACGCGGGTGACAGTGAGCGCTGGTGTGTGTGTGTGTGTGTGTGTGTGTGTGTGTGTGTGTGTGTGTGTGTGTTTATTGATATTGTAATAATGTAACAATCTATGTAGCTTTAATCTCCCTTTACACAGTACATGCAAGTTCCTGGATCCCTTTGTATTTGGCATAAAAGTTGCCGGTCATCAAAAGGCATCTACAGATCAGGGTATATGATTGGTACATAAAATTATCTAAGGAAACATGCCTCTTGTAACCGAAAAACAAAAACGAATGAAACTGGAAAATTAAGCAGACTGAAAAACAATAATATAAATCAACATTGAAGACTATACAATGACATACCATATCTTTTGTAACTTCATGGGTGCACCAATAATGACTTCATCCACATATCGGCATGCAAGAACACTCAAGCTACGCTCATGGAGATTCATAATAGGATGAGACCCTCTCCATTGACTGCATAGATGTTTGAACAAGAAAAACTATAAGAGCACATTTTCATCTATGCAGGTGACAACTAATTTGGAAGTTAACTATGCATGCATACTGAGGTTTTCTTGTATCAACAACAACAACAACAAAGCCATTTGTCCCAAGTATTTGGGGTAGGCTACATGAACCAAAAGAGAATTACGCCGGATCGGGCACATGGATCAGCTTTCTCCACTCATTTCTATCGAGCAATATGCCTTCACTAAGACCTTTAGCCTCTATATCTTGTCGTATCAATTACCTTTAAATATTGAATGCTAATTTAACTGGTATAGATCTATGATACAATGTATGCTTTCTATCGTTTTCCTATAACTACATTTGATCCAAATGGTTGAGAGAGATACCTAACAGTTTGGTCACTATGAATACCAGCAAGAAGAAAATCTCCGAGTTGCCTAGCACTTCTTAGGATCTGTAAATAACAGCAACAAACCATCTTATCATAAAACTGAGACATTGGAACAGTGAAAGAATCAGGATGAAAGATATAAAATTGTTAAACTAAGTACATTAATCATCTTAGTTTCTCTCATTAACGATTATTTCATTTCTTTAGTTTTCTTTTTATAGCAAGTTGTTTCAACTCAAAATCTTTACTAATATGAAGACTCATCAGTCAGTGTTCAAAACCAATGCTTGAACATGAGAAAAATTAGGCTTGGTAAATTATGATTCTGGAGAGAAGAATCAAACATATATTACACAAATTCCTATGAGATTCTAAATCTACAACTTACAACATAAATTGGCAAATAATATAAGACAACAGGGGGTAATAACTCGCAAGTTCCAGATTTGTCGCCAATACTGGGATGACTTAAAGCCCAAGTCCCCCGCTACACTCTCCATTGATACAAATGAGAAAGGACAAAAGAGGCTGGAACAATTTTAGGAGACTTATCTTCTCACTCGAATGGAAGTCACTCTCACATTGACCTGCTCTAGAAGTGCAGTTGCATTGCAAAATTTCGCAAAGATTGTCAAAATAAAAGTGGCACTATAGTGATGTGTATCTTTAAGATTAATTAATAAGATTATAGGAATTTTAGCAGCATGAATCAACCCTCAAATCTAGGCTTGGTTGTCCTTGATTGGAAATAAGGTTGTCAATAAGATGAGCTGACCATCCAAGTATGAACTTGATGGGTATAATTTTACTACATTTTCATACTCTTATTTATCTATTATTTGTATATAAATAATGCTACTCGGGTATATTTGATTGAATTTTGCAGCAAACAGGTAAGAAAAAGATAAAGAGGAATCTGATTACCTTCAGCAATTAAATCACGCAATTTGTAAAAGACTGAAGGTTGCTTTTCAAGCATGTTGCTGTGTTTTGATCATAACTTTGGCTACGAAACTTCAAAAGAGGTCATTCAAGATGTCTACGGAAAGAGAATTTAGAGAGCTGCAACTTTTCTGTTTATGACTTCTTCTAATTCAGTCATTTGTTTACTCAAAATTGTCAAAGAAAGTCTACTTCTGCTTCTAGACTGGACTGAAATGCAAGTTTGAAAAATCTAGGGAGCTAAATATAATTTTACACATATTTTATGCAGAATTGATTTCTCCTTTGCTATTTTCACTCCCATTATTCATTATATGAGTTGAAAGGGAAAATTATTAGAAGTGGCTTTGTAAAAATGGAAGATATCATGTATAAATGTTATAAATCTTAGAACCCTAGGTTTCATGAGAGGGTTTTTGTTTTTTTGGCCGACTTCGGCCATGTAATTCGGCAATTTTTTTTTATTTTAATATTAAAAATTTTGCTTTGTGCTTTTGAATTTTTACTGCATTTTATTGCCTCGAATCTTGTGCACGAGAAGTAAACAAAGGAAGAACATGCGCATATGACTTTTGGCAAGTAACATTCAAGTAATTGTTTTTTTCCTTTTATCCTTCTTAGCTTTATTGATTAGATAGTTAGTTAATTTAATTATTTTGGTTATTTAATTGTAGCATTAATTATTCAATTTAATTATAGGTTATTTAGTAGACTATTTTATTAATAATTTAATCATGCTTAACTAAATTTCCTCTTACATCTAGGGGAGATGAACTTAGGCTAGAATATCCTGTGGTCATCCGTTGGATCTCCTATATAGGGTTTTTTGCACACCAATTGAAAACAACTTTTAAGAGATTAATTTCTAGAATAACTGATTTTTTGACAGTGTATATATCGGGGTTAATGCTCCATGCTTAGATTTTTGTTACCTTTATGCTATTTGTTTAATTTAGTTAATTTACCTTTGATGGATCATGTAATTGGACAATACCATGTGCTTAGATCTAGTGTTTAGACTTACTTTGCATGTTAGAAGTAGAGATTTGGTGAGTAACAACATACCAGTGTGGAGACCGAGATTGACTACTTGATGCTAGTTTAGGGATTCGGCCCTAGGTGCTTGACTTTTCTTTTATTATAATTAGTTCAAATAACCCACAAACTCTTCAACCAATTCACCTAGAAGTGTTGAAACCATAAGAACTACCTTTCCCTGTGGATCGACCCTCAAGTGCTACATCAAACAACCGTGCGCTTGCAGTTAATTTAAAACGAGAGAGCAAATCTCCTCATCAAGTTTTTAGCGCCGTTGCCGGGGATACGGTGTTCTATCTTTTGTTTTGACACTTTTATCGAATTATAAAAAATATAAAATAAAATAATAATTCAAAAAATTCAAAAAAAAATCCTTTTTCCCATGGCCTACCCAAATTATTTTGGTTATGATCCATTTTATAAGGCAGACACTCCTTTTCATCTACCAACCTCTCTTCTGAACTTTAATGAATACATCCATCCTACGAACTATTCATTTTCTTCATACCATCAAATGAGTTGCCATGTCAAGACCCAAATCATCTTTCAGAACAGTATCCTTCGATAGGGTATTTGCTAGGACTGGGTCAAAAGCAATTTTTCACATTTCAAGGGCCCACGAGCGAATCCTATCATCAAACTTCAATTCGGGGTGTTGGAATTATTCTGATTCTGTATGGGATCAATCACATATAAATTCTCAATCCAATTGGTCCTACACTGAACCATCACCTCCAACTTGGGGAATTGACAACGATCATGAGAAACTGATGAGCACATTAGAGGAAAGTTTCGAATCCATGCAGCAGACTATGGTCGAGACCAATTAGCAGTTAATCGAGGCATGTGCTCACATGGAAAAGATAATGACTCAGTTTAATGAACCTGTTTCAACCACAAGTCCAGATCAAGTTCAAGAGCACATCAACTTTCATAAAATGAACAAAGTCCAAATTATGAGACCAGAAGAGCAAATCGTTGATCATATTGACGTGTCTACTCATTCCATCGATATGCCCTTCGAGTCCACTCCATCATTTCATTTGAATCGTATTGAAGAGCTTGAACATGAGAAGCATGTTGAGAAAGTTGTGAAGGTCCATGAAGTGTACAAACTTGATAATGATCCTCAATGTCTGGATGAAGTGATTAGATATTATTTGGTTACACATTCACCTCATGTGGAGCCAGTTGAATCTTATTGTAAAAATGAATGTGACAATGATGAACTTTTGTTTCAAGAGAAATTTGAGGATGGATTTTCTAAGTTCTGTGTAAAGACAAGTGTTGAGGAGCAGAAGATTGCATCCACTCATATGGAGAAAATGGAGCACACTGATCAAACTTGCGAGGATGCCTATATGGATAATGAGCTTTTTTTCTTGATGAGCTTTTTACTGAAGAGTGTGATCACAGTGGTGAGAAAATATGTGTTGAGGATCTTGAGTTTAGAGTTCCCTTTGAGAAAAAGAAACTCGATTTGAGTATCTTCCCTGTCGATGAGCCAACCAATGATCAAAGCTTTGAAAACCTATTTGAAGACAAATCCATATGTTTGGATGAATCAGTTAGGGATGCTTTGGTTAGTTACACACCTCCAAAGAAAATTGTTGATTTAAGTATTGAGGTGATGTTTGAGGATGAGCTTAAATTCATAGGCAATTATATTGTGGCCACTCTAATTATGTTGTGTGATAATGATGAATTTATAAGAAAAAAGTGTGAGAAGAAGAGAGAGAAGATGGAGGAAAGTGATGAATAAATTGGAGAGGATAAAATTAAAGATGACAAAAAGATTAACATTTCCAATTTGTGCCTTGAAGAGAACCCATTGGAATGATGGGAAGCGAGCTCGAGGGAATAGATCTAAAAAGATTTAGGTGTGAAAGAGACATGGGATTGTACATATGTATATATTTGTTTTATTTTTCTTTTAATTTTTAAGTCTTTTTTTCCCTCTTTATTAGTTAAGTCAGTCTTAATGAGTCTTTTATGTATCTCTTTCTCTAACCTATGTGCGAAGTTATTTGTAAGTGATACAGGATAAACGAGGATGCACGCACACACACATGGAGTGATTTTGGTTGCTTCTACAAGTAGATTTTTCAGATTTCAACATATTTATTTCATACATTTTACTCATGTATGCTTGAATTGGATGCTTTATTCTTTGATTGTGTACACGTATATGGATGTGTGTATTATATGCTATAATCATTCTATCTCTGTGTTCACGTATATGCATGAGGAATGGCACAGTTTAGGTGTGAGGGGAGATTCACATATTTCTTTTCTTTTAGGAGTCTTTTTGGTTTTGTTTCGATTTTAGGTTTTTTTTGTTTTATTTTATTTTCTTTCTTTTTCTTTATTTTCTTTTAGGAGTTTTCTTTTAAAAAAATTGAAAATTTTTTACAAATGGTTAGCTAGTATTTGAGTGATTTAGTATCCATGAGTGGATTTTAAGGGTAAGATCAAGATGAAAGAGTTATAAAGTCTTAAAATAAAGATTAGAATTTAAAACAGACATATCATCTAAACTTAGTCTAAGTGATTATGTACCCAGTAGCACTTACACTATTAGTTCATAGGCTTGGGATATTGATTACGACTAAAAAAATTTATTATATAGTAAAATATTATTACTAAATCTTGTCTTGTGGCCTCAATTGCTTGAGTAATTAAGTCCGTAGGAATGTTTTTACACTTATTGCCTTAAGACCATCTGGTTTGGGAGCATTGGCCCAAAACTCACTATATGGGTAGCTGAGAAAGCCTAATAGGATAAGACACCACAAAAATATAATAATTTTGATTATCAATTAGCTATGTGCCTTAGCCTCAGGAAGCCTCGGTACCTACGCAAAAGATAGTTAAAAAGTCTCGATAAAGTTATCACAAAAAAATAAGTTTGAAAGTTGGAGTCAAATATTCCCAACCTTGAGAACTACATCACGATCACGGGATGCATAAGATCTGAAACTTAGAACATGTGATGTAAAATTTTGGATTTGTCTTTATTTTATAGCCAATATAATTTCTTAAATCGAGATCGTACTTGAAAATGAAACTCTTGAAAGCTTGTGATCTTACTAACTGCTTAATTTGAGTAGATAAAAAAATATATTTGATTTTTTTCCTTTCTTGATTTTTTGTTATCCTTATTTCATTTTTTTTCTTAATCTCTAATCTTCTTGGATTTTGTGGGTGTAATCCATTGAAAACCCTCACGAGACAATTTGTCCTTTAGGGGTAACCTAGAGGTTTAACGACTTATTGTACATGCTAAGTATAACCGTGATTCCCACGAAAGTGAGATAGAATAATTTTTCTATTTGTTTGTTTTTTAGTTTTTTTTATTAGTTTTGCTCGAGGACTAGAAAAGATAGGTGTGGGGGTATTTGCTGAGTATAATTTTACTACATTTTTATACTCTTATTTATCTATTATTTGTATATAAATAATGCTACTCAGGTATATTTGATTGAATTTTGCAGCAAACAGGTAAGAAAAAGATAAAGAGGAATCCGATTACCTCAGCAATTAAACAACGCAATTTGTAAAAGATTGAAGGTTGCTTTCCAAGCATGTCACGGTATTTTGATCATAACTTTGGCTACGAAACTTCAAAAGAGGTCATTCAAGATGTCTACGGAAAGAGAATTTAGAGAGCTGCAACTTTTCTGTTTATGACTTCTTCTAATTCAGCCATTTGTTGACTCAAAATTGTCAAAGAAAGTCTACTTCTGCTTTCTAGACTGGACTGAAATGCAAGTTTGGAAAATCCAGAGAGCTAAAGATAATTTTACACATATTTTATGCAAAATTGATTTCTCCTTTGTTATTTTCACTCCCATTATTCATTATATGAGTTAAAAGGAAAAATTATAAGGAGAAGTGGCTTTGTAAAAACGGAGTGAGGATATCATGTATAAATGTTATAAATCTTAGAACCCTAGGTTTCATGAGGGGGCAGGTTTTTTTTTTATTTTTTTGGCCGACTTCGGCCATGTAATTCGGCAGTTTTTTATTTTATTTTAATATTAAAAATTTTGCTTTGTGCTTTAGAATTTTTACTGCATTTTATTGCCTCGAATCTTGTGCACGAAAAGTAAACAAAGGGAGAACATGCGCATATGACTTTTGGCAAGTAACATTCAGGTAATTGTTTTTTTCTTTTATCTTTCTTAGCTTTATTGATTAGATAGTTAATTAATTTAATTATTTTGGTTATTTAATTATAGCATTAATTATTCAATTTAATTATAGGTTATTTAATATACTATTTTATTAATAATTTAATCATGCTTAACTAAATTTCCTCTTACATCTAGGGGAGATGAACTTAGGCTAGAATATCTTGTGGTCATCCATTGATTTCCTACATAGGATTATTTGCACATCAATTGATCGACAACTTTTAGGAGATTAATTTCTAGAATAACTGATTTTTTGTCATATATATTGGGGGTTAATGGTCCATGCTTAGAGTTTTGTTACCTTTATGTTATTTGTTTAATTTAGTTAATTTACCTTTGATGGATCATATAATTGGACAATACCCTGTGCTTAAATCTAGTGTTCAGACTTACTTTGTCTGTTAGAAGTAGAGATTTGGTGAGTAACAATGTACCAGTGTGGAGACCAAGATTGACTAATTGATGCTAGTTTAGAGATTCGACCCTAGGTGCTTGACTTTTCTTTTATTATAATTAGTTCAAGTAACCCACAAACTCTTAAACCAATTCGCCTAGAAGTGTTGATACCATAAGAACTACCTGTCCCTGTGGATCGACCATCAAGTGCTACATCAAACAACCGTGCGCTTGCGGTTAATTTAAAACGAGGAGAGCAAATCTCCTCATCAGAACTGCTAGGCTAGGGTTAAATTTTCAAGAGATAGGACAAGATTCAATTTGGTCTGCTGACATGACTTCTTCACTGCCCACATTTTGAAATTATGAAGCTTACCACAAGCATCAACTATAAATAGCTTATGTTCATTTATAAGATTCAGCCTTGCTAAGAAATTCAATCACATAATTTAGAAACAACAATTTTATATGCGTATTAAACATAATAAACTTCAACCTGTGCTGAACCTAGCTTTGCACAGGCTCACTTTGCCAACTGATCTGCGCCCATCGCTTATGAAACCAATTAATACCATAACAATAAGAAAACAAGTGCCACATTACTTAGGAAATAATATAAAATGATAGACACCGGGAACAAATATCAATCTGAAACATAATATTTACACAGAGATCCCATGCAACTTCTGCATTGTTATCAAAATCAATGCACTTATATTTGAGTTAGAAAACATAGGGAAGAAAAACTACAATAACAGTTTGATGCTTTTGTTTTAAAGTAAAGTACATTGAATGATGAATCAGACACATCAGTTACCTATCAACCGTCATCAACAGTGATTTCAAACTAATGCCGTGAAAATGCATTCAGGCATTTATGGGGATTAAAAATAACTTTGAACAAAAAAAAAAATTCAAAATTTATCACTATCATCCAAATCATTTCACTTAGAATAGACTGGCTATAGAACACAACTTTAATTTCAAGAAGGCAAAAATGATTGACCAAAATTTTATGACCAGTCACCAACTCATTTGACCTTCCAATGTTCTGAGTAGAAAAATTAATGCATTGTCTGGACTTTTTGTGAATTCTGCATAAAAAACACTTATATCGAATTTATCATATACCATACTAATATAAAATTTATGTTCAACACTAACATGCCTAAATTAAAGCAGAGGCAAATGCAATGGTTGCATTTTAAGAATATAAATTATGGAAGGAAACAAACAAACTGCACTGGGAAAAGCAGATAAGCACCAAGCAGGTATCCAGGATATAATAATACGCAGGTAGCACTTGAAAGAAATGTAGAATATAGGTACACATACCTCAACATGGCCTGCATGGAAGAGATCAAAAGCACCATCAATATACACTATACGAGAATTTGGTCCTGGTCCCTGTAAAAAGTGTCACACAGATCAAGCAATAGGGTCTTCAGTATTCTATGCTACAAGTGTTATCCAAGCTTGTTCCGCTACTTAAAATCCTAGAAGGATATCAAGTTTAAGCATTCTGGAGCCTTGAGAAAGTAATGTTTTGACTATTTATTTTATATGCAAGGAAATTATTGATCATAAGATACATAGCCACATAAAGATTTTGGAGCTGATGTCGGTTCTGTGATAAGATGGTCATAATCCTATTTTCGGCCAATGAAGCATTGAGTTTTGACGATAAGATAACATTTTTTGTACAGGCCATTGCTACCAAGGACCAGATGTCCAGACCAATAAAACTACATAACCAAGCCCAAGTAATCCACAGGTAAAAGTTGTGCAACTCTTAATATTTTTTTCTCTTTTCCTTTTGTTTGGGGTTCCGCAGAAAGAGGGGGCAAAACCCACCAACCCCCCAAACCACACATTTCATTAAACAGAATTTAAAGAAATATTCCCCAAAATTGAGTGATAAACCTTAAAGCCATGCAAACAGAATTGCTCCCCTTGAATATGCCATAACACCACCAAATTCAGCACTCAGAGCGGTCATTATGTTCAGAAGCGTAGTACTGGCTTATTCCCAAATCTACATGTGTTTTGTCAATATACAATGTTAGTCTGCCAAATACGAAGCAGATCAGTGAACATTTCTCATAATAATTTGGGGTTTATGGGTCTTGGATAATTAATTATAAGATACGAAATAACTCATACTATATTCTGAACAAGAGCTCTTGTTGAAGTGTGATCACAAGGCTTCTCGTCCATCAAAAATGTGCAGGAAAAATAAAATCAAAAAGTATCTATAGAGTCAAAAGGAAAGGTTTGACCCTATTATGTAATTGCAAACTGACTTGTCAAATTCACTATCAAGTGATTACCATGATGTATGGATATCCAGCTTCATCAATTAATATTATAGTCCTGAGTCTGATAAGTGATAACCAAGGCATTTAAATTTGTATTAAATCCTCGATGCAAAGAAAGAATTCTTGTTGACAAAGCTATAAAACAACAACAAAAACAAAAGCAAGACCATCATCCCAAACTTATGCACAGAACTGTCATGATTTCTAAAGTTAAAGTTAGTCTGAAAAAATTGGAGCCCTCACTAAGCAGTACCTAATATAACTTTCTAGTCTTCACTCGATTTACTTAATGTTGAGCATGAAAATAAAGATGTTCAATGCAACAAAATGTAATTCTAATTGAAATATGAAACCAGTGTGTGATTGATGAAGTGAACCTCAGCTACAGTAAAAGTATTTAGCCTTTACTGCATGGTCAAAGAAAGCATAACATGATATAAGAAGAAATCAAATACCTTCCCATTTGAAAATTGCACAATCCGACGAGATGTAGGGAGAAAATGAGATAAGTGAGATTTAACAGAATCACTAGTCTCAGTCAGAGTATTTTCCTCGTTATGGTGTTGTTCATGAACGGCAGCATCAACAGAGCCATTATCCCTTTTTGTACCCCGTAATGAAGACAAAATCCTGCCTAAATAAAAGGGAACAACATTGTGAGAACTAAACAAGAGACAATGTCACATACATGGTCCAAGAAAACAATGTAGAAGCAATGTTTAGCGAAAAGACATGGAATAGAAAGTGCTTCTTTTGCATCTACATTAGGTCAATATATAGACATGATGTGCCATGACATATTCAAAAGCATTGCAGCAAATGGCAGGCAAAGCTAACTTTTTGCTGCGGAGAGGGTGAAGTTTAATACCAACAATATCCGTGCTTGAGACACCTTCCGTGCGCTTGATTTGCTTGTAGCGTCCTGCCTTCTTTGCTAATGCATAAGCATCAGTTCCGTCAGGAAGTAGGCAAGGATCATCTCCATGTATGATGTAGTCAATTTTGTACTCATTAAAGAGAATGTTCATAAACTGTTCATTAATCTCATAAGGAGCATTAGTAATGACTTCATCCACCCACTTAAGCCCACTAACAAGAATCAACCTTAAAGAAGAAGAAGAAAAAAAGAGAGTGTGAGATCAATATGGTTGATATGCTTCCTATTTATAATTGTTTGAAAAAAGAGTTAGAAAATATACAAATTTTGATGGGAGTAACAAAGATGTCAATAGAACTCCATATAATGTAGTCAATAGAAACCATAGAGTATACTAGTAACACGTTCGTGTTCAAACCTCATTTCTCCTATTTTGTTTCTTAGATAGCAGATGAACACAAACAATAAGCTAAATGCCGTGTTAGGAAACTCACTATGAGATTCAGTTCAAATGCTACGAGTAACTTTAGTACACTAAGTCGAGACTTATTGTCACCTTAATCATCTAAGCCTTTTCCCATTAAAAGCGGGTCGTCGGTGGGCCCCACTCAGGTTTGAGAAAGCTCCACGAAGAATTGATTAATTTTTTCATTGACTAGTGGCCACTTGCCATCAATCATCTAGAAACTAGTGCCAAGTTCCTAGCCAAGGTAGCCACGAACAAGAGGGACAACGGCACAGAACCTTGAGGACTGGCCGTAGGCTATCTAATCTTTCAGGACTTGCACTTTAAGCTCATGCAACCAAGGAGAAAGCCTCCACATTCCTCTAGACCACGAAAGAGTCTACATAAAGAGCGTAAATATGTTTTTGCTCTAAGGAACTGCAATTATCCTGAGGTAGAAATGACCTAAAGGAACCAAATGGAATCATATTCCCACGTATCAAGCAGACAGTGCTGAACCTAGCTTCAGTATATTCTTCATAGTCAAGCGTACGTATCACAGAAAATTATTGTGGACAGCAAAGATTTCCACTCCAATATGAGTTTCATTAATTACCATATGGAGGAACAATAAACTAATCTGGGGGGAATGTGATCATAGTCAAGTGAAATATCCATTACAAGTCTCTGAAGAGCTAACAGATTCCTGTTAAATTACCAACAGATCAATGGCAGAATCAATTGAAACTAGTTCAATTCAGTAATGTGCTAACTTCAAAGAACTTGTTTAAGGATACTAAAGCAAAAAAACAGCATGACCAAATCAAACTTTCATCCAGCGGGGACTCAGTTCAAGGAATCAAAATGGGCCTTTAGATAATATAGTTTGTATACAAATAAAATATTGATTAATTTTGTGCACATACCTCTCTTCCATGGATAAGACAGGAGGGCCCTTGTTTCTGACAATCTCCTCATCACTGACAACCCCCACCACCAACTGGTCTCCCAAGGACTTGGCCTGCCGCAATGCGTTTGCGTGGCCATAATGCATGAGATCAAAGCATCCGTCCATGTAAACCCTCACAGGCCTCTTACTGCTTTTCCTCTTATACAAAATTCCCAACTCCGGCCAGAAATATGGTAAGACCGGAGCTCCAATCCCTCCGAAATAGCTGGTGGAGAGCCCAAGAATGGCAACGGTTATCATAATTCCCCCAAGCCCAAACAACTGAGGATAGCAAACTCCATCCCAGATCCAGTGATTGTTCTCGAATTGCATCGAACCCATTGCTTATTTTATTGAGGTAGTAGATATCTCAATACTGCACAAAGCAAATTGCAATTCAAAAAGAAATTACTCATAGAGAAGAACCATAAGATGCCCGTTTCACTATAGGACCACGAAGTAGGGCAATGTTAGAACCGAACCTATAATAGATCTAAGTATCAGATAACCAATAACAACAAAATGAAAATAGATAAATCTATAGAAATCATCAAAAATAGACGTCATATTGATCTCAACGAAGCACACGACTCGGAAAAGGGAGATTTTTACCAGAGAAATTGCATATGAAGAGGAAAATCGAATCAGGTTGATCAGGGTGGATCAAATAAGCCATTACAACTAAAAGAGAATCTTTTTCTTCTTGCATGATACATAACAAGAAAAATCTAGACCTTTTTGAAGTAGAACAACAAAAGAAGCGGAATTGTGCATCATAAATACAAAAAGGAACCGCCAATATTATTATGCAATAAACTTCAAAAATTAAAGAAAAAACTTTCACAACTGATAATCAATTAAACTAGAAAAGAGAAAAGAGGGAAGCTAAAAAAAAAAAAAAACCGCAAATTTGAAGAAACGAAGGTGTAAGTATCGTAAACGCACATAGAGATTGAGATCGAGATCTCAAACAAAGAATTTCTGTTTCGTTCAGGAGGAGGAGGGCACGAATCGAGTTTCTTCTCTTCTTTTTCCCCCTTTTTTCCCCTTTTTCTCTTCCCCTCTTCTCCTCCTCCTCCCCCAGGATTCTACTTTTCTTCTCTCTCTAGAACAGAGAAAGAATCCCTCACATCGAATGCAGGGGAGAGAGAGAGAGAGAGAGCGCGTGGACCTTTGTTTGCGAAGAAAGGAGGAGAATGATAGGAGGAGCGACGTGGGGCCCATTGGCCACGTGAGTGGACACCTAACGACGGGAAACAGGAAAAAGGAAAATATCACAACCATCGGATGCCAACGGGAAAGAAGAATTAAAGCAAGCAAAAAAGGGATGGGGGCAAAAAAAAAAAAAATCCAGAAAGAAGAGTGGGGAGAGAGAGAGAGATGATGTTGACCACCTAGGGATCTGGAAGTTCCAGAATGTCCACGTGGCAGATGCTGATTGGTTCCTGTTTGGAGACAACACACCACCCATCGGCGGTCTTCAGTCCAAGGTCAGATCAGACCGTTCCCGCCGCTTTGAATTTGCGGTTGATACCCTCCCTACTGTAGCATCCCTTCAAATTTGATAAATTTGATTCAAATGGTCATCCCCAAAATTGAAGAAAATGAAAAAAAACAAAAACAAAAAGTGCGGCACGTCATCATCAAAGAATGAAGGATTGAATTCTTGTTACTGTCAAGAGATTACAAAGACAACATACACACACGGTGTGATGATAGCTAAAAACCACAAACTATGCACATTTTGCTCCTCCAGCTCAATCTGGCTTTGAGGACCCCCTACCAACCTCTGTAAAATTCATTCGAGCTTTCCGAATCAGTAAATGTTTGCTTGCTCTACAAATCGATCACAGCAGTTGGCCTTGCTGCTCACGTAGTTACTTTCTGCGGGACTTAGATTTCCATTAGCCGAAAATTGTACAGACACCTCTGCGTGTGTTACAATGCAAATGAAACATGATGCAAAACTGTTTCCACTTTAGGTTATTTCATCACCTTCAGAGGATGAAGGGAGAGGCGCCAGAAGATCGTATTGCTCTGCAAACTTTATGTCATTCATTGATAGCATCTCTCTCAAACTACACTCAATATTTCTGCTTTTAAGTACCAAGAACCTGTATTTTATCTTCTTCTCCAGGGAGTAGCTGAAATACCTAGGGTATCCCAC
The DNA here is from genome assembly GCA_038442645.1 of Agave tequilana. NCBI lineage: Eukaryota > Viridiplantae > Streptophyta > Magnoliopsida > Asparagales > Asparagaceae > Agave > Agave tequilana. The sequence continues at coordinate 45,571 of JAVJIF010008841.1, read as the reverse complement.
AACTTCCTTCAGTGGCTTTTGCATGGTCCTTGAGAAGAATTCAAGCTTAGGTTTCAAGACCACATCAACACTGTAACCGAGCAGAGGAGAGAATCTGAACACCATGGAGCAGACATCCTTCTTAGGTAACCCAACTGTCATCAGGTACCTCATCCTGCAAGGTAACGCATCAACAAGTGAGCATGTGCATAAAGAATTTGTCATACAAAAAATTATCCACACAAAACCCAACAAATTTTGATGAAACAATGGAGAGAGTATTGCCGCCAGGGGCAAAAGATTGTGTTGCTACAGCTATTAGTTTTACCCAGAATAAAAATTCAAACTGATTTTCACCGCCTTCTTCCTCCCATTAAAAGTCAGCTTTTAAGCATATTAAGCTGACAAGGTTAATCCCAGGAGAAGAGTTCAGAAAAAATTGAAGAGATTCTATTTAGGCTGTATTGTGACAAAACACCCCATTGAAAGTAATGTGATCTGCATTTGGCACAATAAGATATATATGATCTTTCTACAAGCCAATCAGGCTCATATGCAGACGAGGAGATGCTTGTGCGCATGGTGACATTACTAGTTCAATATTTGAAAATTGAAATTTGTCGAAGATAATTGAGAAAATACTTGATTATAAAATAATAGAAACACTAGCGAACTCTATTGGTGTGGCATCTTTTATACCTTGGAAGTAAAGTCTGATGGATGTCTAACAGAAGAAGCTCAGGATATTTTCTGATAACACGAGGAAGCTGGCCTGTTAAGATGCCAAAATCTGTGAGGAATTTGATTTTCCTCCTAAGAGTATTGTCAACATTAGCAGCAAATATTTCTGGGCAGCGACACAAAATTCTCCCTGTGGTTCTGTCATCAAAACCAATTTCTTTCATAAACGAAACCACCTAAAAGAACCGAAAAACAAAAATCAGGACAATGCAATAAACCTAATAGCATGCAGAGAGATGCATGCATATAAAGCATCCGAGAAACTTTAATGTCAATCACAAGAGAAATTTCTGACTGCCAAGTTTTTGGCTGTGTACTGAAACAATGAAATAAAACATAATTTTTATATACACAACTAAATCCAATGTTCATATAGAATGACGCTGTTGAATATTTATGTAAATAACAAACAGAATGAAGGCAATTTTTTTTGTTATATTGCAAGGACCAACCAGAATTTGTACACATAAATAAATTTAAGAAGATCAAATTTTAATCAAGATAACTTTTGGCAAGATAGGGATCTATGACAAGACCCTAAACCTTGCAGGGAAGTGTAGGCTGTCTAAAAATCATTAAAAGACAAGCCATTAAAAAAGGCAGAGTTTCAGGTTCTAGACGCAGGACTAATGATGGCCATCTGCGTCTCAGCATCAAGGCGTGAGGGTCCAAACCCGCGTCTCAGCATCAAGACGTGAGAGTCCAAACCCGCGTCTCAACCTCAAGGCGCGTGGGCTCAACACCCGCGTCTCAACATCAAGGCGCGTGGGCACAACATCCGCGTCTCAACCTCAGGGCGCGAGGGTCCAAGGCCCACGTCTCGGTTATAACCGCCCTGGTTATGGGGCCAGTCACCGCCCACATAGCGGGGAAGTTAGCCCCTCATTGTGGAGCATTTTTAGGGGGCACGTTCACCCCTGAAACCTTTATAAATAGTCCCGCCGCTATGATGAAGAAAAAAAAAAAGGGGAGACGACGCAAGAAACAAGAGATAGACAACAGACTACACACAGGCAGACAGAGAGAGAAGCAAGAGAGAGCTCAACTCTTCAGCAAGCTTGCTGCGTACAAGTTGCTCTTTGCCTACCTTCTCTTTGAGAGTTTTGGTAGACAGAGCTGTGCTACTCCTTCTACCAGCCGAAGAGAATATCCCCGAAGGTCTAGACGGTCACCCGGTCAACGGAGAACAAGATTCACTCTCCATCGCCACTTGAAGAACCCAGCCTTAAACAAAGGGAGGATTCAAGACTCGACATCCTCCCTCCCTTTTAACCGGAATACTAGTCCGTTGTAAGTTTTCAATTTGATTTAAGGAAATCTTACTTCGAGCTCGTACCTTCTCCGTGTGCGTACAAGCGATGGCGACTCCGCTGGGGACTTCATTTGTTACCGACGAGCAAATCGTGGCGCAAGGTGACATCCTCCGTAAGGGGAAGATGGTCGAATCGCTAGTTGTCGAGTTCGACCAGGCGAAGTACGAAGAGTTTCTCTCTTCCGACTCCAAGAGCCCAAGGACCCGCGTCTGCCGCAGGGTCTCGACGGGGAATGGCCCCGAAGCCCGATCTGAGGCTCTCTCGGGCGTCGCTGCTGCCAACTGTGCCAAGCAGGATACACGCGCCAACGCCTCTCAGGAGGCCCGCGTGGTCTCAGGCACAACTGCCGTTGCGACCAACCGCGCCGCGCGGAACACACGCGTCAGCGTCTCTCAGGAGACCCGCGTGGTCAAAATCTCTGGTGTCCAGCATCAGGTCGTCGTTGGTCTCTCTCCACCTCCACGACGCAACCGAAATGCTGAGCGTCGTCAGAGGAGGCACGCGCGTCAGCTTCAAGTTGGAACTTCTGATTGTCCAACTGAGGCTGCACGCAACGCACAAACTGACGTCTTAGCTGCGCTGCATCCAGCGCGCGAAGTCCGCGTTTGGCGGCCCAAACGCGAGACTCCCCAAGTTAGGTCCTCTGAAGACCAACTTATCAAACGCCAAGGTGAAACCTCTGCGCCTCGTCAAGCGCAAGAGGCACGCCCCCATAGGCGTGGGGCCCAACAACCCACTCTCTCTCAAACTCTTCTGCCCCGACGCACTAAGCGGCAACGCGACAATCGCGTCTCGTCTCAACAGAGACGCCAGACGCGCGTCTTACAGCCGCGGCGCGAAAGTCGCGTCCCTGAAACCCGCGTCCAGGCTGTACAGCAAATGGATGCCTCCCGTCTTCGACGTTGCGAGGTTAATCTCTTCGATCCCCCTCCCGTGGATCTGAGGGATTACTTGACGAAGAAAAGAAGTGCCAATCAGGTCACTTCATCATGTTGCTGCCAACGGCTCATCTCTATGCTCTCCGAGTGCCGTTGTGGTTCAGGTGTGCACCAGCAGTCTTTAGTTAGACAGCTGACCATGATTCCCCCAGCAGCCAAAAGAAGACGCTCTCATAGGCGGAGGGTGTTCTCTGACACTGAGTATCCAGAGCTCACTGCTAACATGGCGAGCAGGAGCAGGGGAAAACAGTCTGTAGTCAGCTCCGACGAGTCTGACTCTGAACCGGAAGGAGTGTACCGACACACTCGCACCCGGACCGGGGCCACCCCCGATTAACTACAATGCCCTAGCCCGGGGCATTGAGATTAACGACTCTCACTCTGCAGTAGCAGAATCGCAGGCCTCAAACTCTTCCATAGAGAAGGAGGCCTTCATCTACATGATAAGCACTCCTGAGGAGACGGCCCGGCGCCTGGAGCTGCAAGCCCAGATCCAGAAGGAACAACTTGAGATGATTCGTGCTCAGCAAGAATCCATCGACTCTCTCAAGCAAATGCTTGCACAGTTGCTCGAAGACAGGAAGAAATCTCCCCCTAAAAAGTCTAAGGGCAAGAAAAAAGAGGGAAAAAGCTCGTCTTCTGTGCACCCTGATGGAGAGAAGCCCACCTCGACCTCGTCCAAGTCCTCGTCGCAAGGGAAAGACGACCAAAATCAGGGGAAGATTCATTCCGAAAGAATGAATCAATTAGAGCAACGCCTTGAGGCCCTCACCAACCGTAAAGGCCTCCAGGAAGCGGGAGTGGTCCGGCCTTATCCGGCCGAGTGGGACTTGGTTCCATACCCGCCCAAGTTTAAGGCTCCAACCCTCCAAGCATTCGATGGGAAGGGGTCACCCAACCAACACCTCTACTACTTTAAATCCCAAACAGGGAATGTAGTAGACAATGATGCCATCTTGGCACGTCTGTTCATTGGCACCCTGAAAGGGCTCGCCTTCAAATGGTTTATGAAACTCCCGGAGGGCTCCATCAAGAACTGGGGTGATTTGGAGAAGTTATTCCTAACGCGCTTCTTCGAAGACGACTCGGAAGTCACGATGCCCACCCTTTTGGCTACCAAACAGCGAAAGGGAGAGTCCGTCAAATCTTTCGTGGAAAGATTTCGAAATGTGGCACTCCGATGTCCGAGCGGCATGACCCAGGTCACCCTGGTAGAAACATGCCGCCACAATCTCCAAACCTCACTCCTTGCTCAAATAGGAGTTGCTGAAAGCCGCACCTGGAAGCAATTGGTCCAACAAGGTGAACAGGCTGAGGAGATTGTTGCCCGCGTCAGGGCAGAAGAAGGGAAGCCACGGCCAGAGAGGTCAACCAGGCGTGCGCCAGACACATCCCTCCAGACAAAGCGGAAGGATAATTTGACAACGGAGACCAAATCTCCCGCCAAACCTCAACCGGTCAAGGCGAGTGGCTCTTCAAGCCAGCCACGCGCCAACAAGCAGTATTCTTTCAAGGAGGAACATGTCGATTCGCTCTTTAAGCTACTCAACAAGAGCAATAGACTGAAGCTCCCTGAAGCCAGGCGCCCTGAAGAAGTCGGTAAAACCGACAATCCCAATTACTGCTTATACCACAGGATGTGGGACACCCCACCAAAAGCTGCTACGTCTTCAAGGACATCCTTCAGGCCCTGATTGACGCGGAGGTATTAAAACTCCGACCAGAGCAGAAGAAGGTGACGGCTAACATGACGTCAGTTCTCCAGTTCGGAAGACAACCCCCAACGCCTTCGGGGGTGGTCCCTGTTCCGAAAGGAGAGCTAAGAGTGATCAACACAGATCCTCACCAGCAACAAGAGAAAGGCCTGATACATGTTCCCACGCCTCGAGGGGAAATCATATGGGTCCACCCTGACCTTGTTGACGCCCAGCAATGGACTACTGTAACTAATAAGAAGTCCAAGGGCAAGGCAAAGGCGTCATCCTGCAATGTGGTGTGTGCCTCTTCTCGAGAAGCGGATACCGATATTCCTTCGCTAACCGACTCGGAAGAGGAGACAATAGTTCTGGCCGCAGAACCCGGTCAGCTGGTGGCGGAAACCCGCTCAGGACAGCCCTACTTGAAGCAGTATGGCGAAACGGCGGCAACCTCTCCACAACCAGCTGCAGAGCCAACCAAGCCCTCCACAAAACAACCCGTGGAGAAACAGAAGGAGATTCGATTTTCTCGAGCCCTTCAAAAGGGCATCGCGGAAGGATCTACGGCGCCTTACCGCTTTGATGTCCTGGCTCAATTGGCCAACATCCCGGCGCGGATTACCCTGTATGAGCTTCTTAGGCTGTCGAAGTCAACCAGAGAAGCTCTACAAGAGGCTCTGGCAAATGCTGAGATCTTCATGACCCAGGTGCCAAAGGAGGAAGATGTAGAGAATTGTCTCCACACCTCCCAGAATGCCCCCTGCATCACCTTCACGGCAGAGGATATGCAGGTTAAAGGGAAGCATGATCGACCCTGTACTTCACAGGGTATATTGGATCATCCGAAGTGAACCGCATTCAGGTAGATCCAGGGTCCGCGTTGAGCATCATGCCTCGCCGGGTCATGCAACATCTGGGCATTCCTACTTATCGTTTGAGCCTTACCCAGACAACTATCTATGGGTTCAATGCCAACAGGACCCGTCCGATGGGGAAGATCAAGCTCAAATGCCAGATTGGAAGTTTAAAGTCGAAGTGACATGCTACGTCATTGATGCTGACACTTCCTACAACCTATTGCCGGGACGACCGTGGATTCACCGCAACTCCATCGTTCCCTCCACTCTCCATCAAGTCATGAAATACATTGACGAGGGTGGAAAGGTGCAGACGTTGATTGCCGAAAGGCATCCATTCAAAGGGGTCGAGAATTATTTCACAGACTCCTTACTGTACCAAGATCCCGTGGAGACGGATGAAGTCCCGCAACCAGAGGAACCAGACTCTGGCAATGAAGCCGACAACGAGCTGGAGGAAGATGAGTGTGTGTGGGAGCTAGATCCACCTGTAACGAGCATTGATAAGCTCGATGTTAATAATAATACCGACGATGTACGCGGTTGGTACATTAATAAAGAATTAGATTTAGTGTATTTTTCTGTGTTTGCTTCTGATTCAGTGCCGTCAGACACTAGTACCGACGTGGATGACGATCTCTGGTCGGCAATGGATGCTTTGACATCGTTGCATGTACCAGTGAAATCGTCCTTTAAAACATGTCGAAATGTCGGCGATGCGCAACAATCAATATTCATGGTTCCAGCGAGAAGGAAGGGCCAAAGACCAATTCTCTTCGGACGAATTGAATCCGAACCAATGAATCATGAAGAATCAGAAAGTGAGCAGGAATCCCCTCAGTTCGGTCATTATGAGCCAAAGGCACTCAGAATGATGAAAAACATGGGGTATGACCTAACCAGCAGACTCGGGTTGAACTTCGGCAAAGGACGGAGGACGCTACTTCGATCCTTTGTGCCAAAAGGAAAAGCACCCGATTATTATCATCGGACGCGCAGGGGGTTGGGCTATGTATCAACTCCGACTCCATCAGCCTCTGATTCTGGGGGCTCATTTGGCCATAAATACTCTTCCGGCACGTCATCATGGGAGTCAGATGCTAGTGTCGGCAACATCTTCAAAGAACTTTCGGTGAACATGGTTTCAACAAGCCATCTGGAAGATGAAGATGAAGAAATGATCCGATCCGATGCAGATCCTTGGATCAGACATTTAAACACTCTTTGGGACACCCGCTTTGAACAGCGCGAACCACCCACAGAAGACAAGATTGTTCAGATTAATCTAGGAGATGAGGCCAACCCTAAGCTCATCTTCATAAGCGACGGCCTGTCACCGTCAGAGAAAAAGGATCTAATATATCTTGTTCAAGAGTATAAAGATGTCTTCGCTTGGAATTACGAAGACATGCCTGGACTTGATCCTCAGGTGGCTATGCACCGCCTCAACATCAATCCGGACGTAAAGCCTGTTAAACAACAACAGCGACGGTTCCGTCCAGAAATGATGGAGGCGATTCAATCGGAGGTCAGAAAGCTCATAGATTCTGGCTTCATCAGGGAAGAGCAACATCCCGATTGGGTAGCCAACATCGTCCCCGTTGCTAAGAAAAACGAAAAGACCCGGATCTGCATCGACTTCCGTGATCTAAACGAGGCTTGTCCCAAAGACGAATTCCCATTGCCAATCACAGACGTCATGATTGACAATACCTGCGGATTCGAACGAATGTCCTTCATGGACGGATTCTCAGGATACAATCAAATCAAAATGTATCCTGACGACGAAAAGCACACCTCCTTCAGGACACCATTGGGGGTTTATTGCTATACCGTCATGCCCTTCGGACTGAAGAATGCGGGGGCAACCTATCAGAGGGCCATGAACGCCATTTTCCAGCAGCAAATACGCAAAACGGTAGAATGTTATGTTGATGATATTGCGGTAAAAAGTCGCACTAAGGGTGATCACATAGCTGACCTGAAGGTGGTCTTCGACATCATGCGGGCTCATCGATTGAAGATGAATCCCACCAAGTCCTTCCTGGGGGTGGCCAGTGGTAAATTCTTAGGATTCATTGTAACCTCCACCGGGATCCATTTGGACCCGGAAAAGGTTCAAGCTATCCAGGAGATGCAGCCTCCAAGAAATCTCAAGGAACTCAGGGGATTACAAGGACGATTGGCGTACATCCGCAGGTTCATCTCAAACCTCTCTGGAAGATGCCAACCCTTCGCTAAGTTAATGAAGAAGGGTGTCTCGTTCATTTGGGATGACGCTTGCCAACAAGCATTTGAGGAAACCAAGCAATACCTCACCCAACCACCAGTCCTTGCAGCTCCGGTATTCGGAAAGCCTTTCCTGGTGTACGTCCGGGCAATGGATCATTCTTTGGGAGCTCTACTAGCTCAGAATGATGATCAAGGACGAGAGCGAGCAATCTACTATCTGAGTAGAACAATGATCGGAGCCGAACATCGGTATAATCCGATCGAGAAGGAATGTTTGGCATTAGTGTTCACCATTCAGAAAATGCGACACTATCTGGTAGGCCAAACTATAAACGTCATATCAAAAGTCAACCCCCTGAGGTTACTTATGACTAAGCCTTCATCATTGAACGGCCGGCTGGCAAAATGGGCCATATTGCTATCTCAATATGAAATGCACTTTTTACCACAAAAAGCTGTGAAGGGACAAGCGGTGGCGGATTTCCTGGCTGAGCATCCAGATCCGAGGGCAACCAAACTTTATGACGATCTCCCAGACGAGGTCGCTGAAGCCTGCCAGACCCAGACATCCTTTGAAAGGCAGGTGTGGCAACTTTTCTTTGATGGTGCGTCCAGAACGAGCCCAAAAGGACACCTAGTAGCAGGGGTAGGAGTAGTACTCGTCTCACCACAGAATTATGTGATTCCCCGAGCCATCTCGCTTACCGAATCTTGCTCCAACAATGTAGCGGAGTACGACGCTCTCTTGATTGGGATGCAGTTCGCCGATGAGATTGGCGTTAAAAATCTCGAGGCATATGGCGACTCTAAACTCATCGTCAGCCAAGTTCGCGGGGAGTACGAGGTCAGACATGAAGACCTAGTACCCTACTACCACGCAACTATCCGCATGGCCGAAAAGTTCACAAACTTCTACATTGACCATGTACCGCGCAAGCAAAATGCGCACGCAGATGCACTCGCATCCCTCGCGGCCTCCTTAGCTCTTCCAGCTGGAGCAATGGAGAAAGTATTCGTCTACAGCCACGACCTGTATTGCCCGAGAACTGCCCTCGAAGACTATCAGAGGTCAAAGGGAGAGTGTCAAGGCAAAGAAACGCTGGAATTGTCAACCGGGCCAGAGCTTAAAGACTGGCGATTCCCCTATATCGACTATGTCTTGTACGGCATCCTGCCTGAGGACGCCAAGGAAGCGGCTGCCATTCGAAGGAAAGCCCCTAAATTTTACTACAATGCGATTACACGAACATTGTATCGTCAATCGCATGACGGGATCTTGCTCCGGTGCCTCTCACCAAAGGAGGCTCAAGAGGTATTGAAAGAAGCCCACGACGGCATGTGTGGAGCCCACCAACCCGGCCCAAAATTGGCACATCGACTCCAAAGGTTGGGTTACTATTGGCCCAAGATGATTGCCGACGCCGTCACTTATGCTAAAAGATGTCACGCTTGCCAGGTGCATGGCGATTTCATCCATCAAGCACCAGAGTACCTCCATTCTACGACCTCTACCTGGCCATTTGAAATGTGGGGGATGGATGTAGTTGGCCCTATCAGCCCACCATCATCAAAAAGGACATCGGTTCATTTTGGCAATAACCGATTACTTCTCTAAATGGGCCGAGGCCATCCCTTTGAAGGAGGTAAAATCGTCTAACGTGATCAAGTTCGTAAAGCATCACGTCATTTACCGTTTTGGTGTACCTCGGCGAATTGTCCATGACAATGGACCCCAGTTCATCAGCCAGGCTTTCCAGAGATTCTGCGCTAAGTTCAGAATCCAGAGTGTGTCCTCAACGGCATACTATCCTGCCGCTAATGGCCTCGCAGAAGCTTTCAATAAAACCATTGGCAAGCTTCTCAAGAAATTCGTATCGAAAAGTCAACGGGACTGGGACGACAAGTTAGGTGAATGCTTATGGGCCTATCGCACAACTGTGCGAACCCCGACTAAAGCCACGCCGTTTTCTTTGGTATACGGGTGTGAAGCCGTGCTTCCATTAGAAATCCAAATTTCATCTCTACGCGTCGCCTTGACAGCAGAGATGACAACAGAGGAGAAGCATCGACAGCGACTCCAAGAATTGGAAGCCTTAGACGATAAGCGTCTGCAGGCCCAACAGCAAATCGAGCTCTACCAGGCTCGAATTACCAGAGCCTTCAACAAGAAAGTTAAAATGCGAACTTTCAAGAAAGGCGATCTTGTCTTAGCTGTCAGAAGACCCATGGTAATGACGCACAAGACAAAAGGAAAATTCCAACCCAAATGGGAAGGGCCATTTGTAGTAGAGTCAGTCTACTCAAATGGGTCATATCGTCTCATAACTTCAAATGGCGATACACTCATGATGCCGATCAATCGCAGATTCTTGAAGAAGTACTATCCTTAATAGTACTCCTCCCCCGATCAAGTTAAAAGTACACCTCTGATCAAAACAAGAAGAGCTTCTTCATTAACATCCGACACCTCCGACGGCTAAGGATAGAGGAAAACGTTGGCTTTTAAGCCCAACATAAATCTTCGACAACTCATCATGCTGAGGGGAATAGCATGGCTAGCCCAACTCAAACGGTAGTTGGTAAAGGCACCTCAAATCCGTTGATAGCTGAGGGTTTGCTAAAAATCCTAAGTGGACTCAACTCCACTCTCCCCTCCAAAATCCCTTACTAATTCTCATCCACAGAATGGTAGGTCTACAAAGTACAGTTGTTGCCAAGTTAACACTATACCTCTGACACTTCAAACTCCACTTGTCCATTCTCATCAATAGGATGACAGGTCCTCAAATTGCTCATATCGCAAATCAATTTCTGTCAAGTTAATACTACACCTCTGACAAATTACTGTTAAGTTAACACTATACTTCTAAACAGTACATCGAGTTTCTGTCAAGTTAACATCACACCTCTGACAGTCACCTTCCTTCAGACTTCCATATCGAAGCTGAAATGAACGATACTAAGTTTAACACTATACCTCTAGCGTCCAGGTCATCGCCAAGTTCAACAATATACTTATGGCCATGACTTTTCCTCGGACTTCCTACTTGAAGTCGAGATGACCAATGCCAAGTTCAAAATTACACCTCTAGCATTACCCTCACTGTCAAATTAAACATCACACCTATGACAGTGACACTTTCAGTTTTCTCAAATGAAAGCTGAAATGCTCCTGAGTCAAGTTAATATCACACCTCTGATTCATATTCTTGTCAAGTTAACATCACACTTTTGACAAGACAACTTTCAACCCGTTGAGTTAACATCACACCTCCAACGGTAAAGACTTTCCTAGATCCCCCGCGAATCTAGTCTCACTCGTTATTCTCATCAACAGAATAACAAGTCCACTAAAAACATTGTTAGGTTAACATTACACCATTAACAGTGTTTTCATTAAACCCAGCTGATCTTAATCAAGTTAATCCTAGACCTCTGATAAAAGTTCATCTTCACTGGGGGTACCAATTCAACCTATCACTTTCTTTTTATAAAGTGGCAGGCCCACCAAAATTATCTTATCTCTGTCAAGTTAATATCACACCTCTGACAGCATTGTGGGGTTCTTCAGATAGGATCTTTTCTCCACAAAATTTGACTTGTTAAAATTTTCATCATGATTCTGACAAGCCAAAGATCTTTGCTTCTATGCGTCTGACTAAAAAGAGACAAAAGAGTTCAAGACAATAGAAGAGACAAAAGAAAAGTGTCACTTTTATTTATATATCCAGGCATATGAAAGTGATACAAAACGCTCTCTTATTCAATAAGATTGAGTGTTACAGATAAAGGAGTACAAAGAAGTCTCTCTCTCTCTCAGAGGTTGCACTCGCTCCTCAGCTGCATGTTATTCCGAGTACAGGATGTTTGGAAGGGCGCCAAAGTAAGATCGGACATTGTGGCAACGATCAGAAGCTGGTTGCACCACGACGCATGATGTAAACATCGAAGAAGTCTCTGGTTGATCGAGAACAATGGTGATTCTTGAGGTCTGAGGGCAGCAGAATCTTCTGATCCCACCTGACCATCCGAAGCCGGGTTATGATCCGTCGAACATCTCCATCCAAAGTGGGGGTGTGATCCTTCGTTGATGAACATCTCTTCCACCAGAAGCTCATCCAGTGAACATAGAGTCATCTCGATGCCACTTCTGGGGTAAGAGAGGAGGTTTTAAGACCTCACAGGAGATGCTACCCACCACTATATCCACCGCTACCCCCGCCGCCATCCTTACTCTGACCATGCCATGCCAGCAAGCATGACTGGTGCGTCGAATTCAAATAGATCTTGGCGAGGGTTAAGTCCCCGTCAGGGACCATGATTTCTTCCCTTGTGGACGACGGAGACTATGATTTCTTCCCTTGTGGACGAACATCGAACAAGTTCGCCGGCCGATATATTCTCCCAAGGGCCCAGCGAACGTGAAAAAGGATGATCAAGCCTACCTGCAAGAAGCAAACAAGGGAATTAGACAATTCAGAGCTTAGTATACTTCGACAGAAGAAAACTAAGTCACAAACGCGGTTATTGCTGAAGACTGCAGACGCGGGAATGACCCGCACGCTGGGCCAGATTCCTGCGACAACAGAAACAGACGCGAGCAAGACTGTGATACACACAGAATTCAAACGCGACCTAATTCCACATCCGCGTCTAAGATACAAGGCGCGCAGAGAATCAGACGCCAAAAATTGTCATCTCTCTGTTGGAGGAACAGGAGTTGCAAAAGTTCAGGCCTGAAACCTTCGACCCGAATTGAAATTCTTCCAAGTCAGTGGCCTCAAGACGCGAGCTCTGTGTGCAAAGCCCGCGGCCAGGTACCAACGACTTCAATATTTGCGTTCAAAACAGTTTAAGTCGATGGCGCAAATTCCAGAAGAGGAATGCACCAACCACGACTTCGCAAGAAAGTCCAGATGATATCACTCTAAGAGATATACTAAAATCCAAACTTGGTTGGATCTAAAATGTCATGGTAAGTGGGCATGGCATACCCGCAGAGGCCTCTGTTAAGAGTTGAACTCTCTGCATTGAGGTGCGGACGTAAAAGGTGCTCAGGGAGACGCTTCCTATCATTGAAATCACTTGACAGTGGTAATCTACTGAAGAGACCAAACAGAAGCATGGAAGCTCTGGGTCATCTTCGTCCATGGAGGCAAACCCTGATAGGGTCCTTGAAGGGAGAAGATAGAGTCTCTCAGAAAGGGAGAAGACAGAATCTCTCAGAGCACTCGCTCTCAAAAAGAACACAGTCTAAGTATGGACTGTTAAAGGAAGAGGAGGAGCCCCTATTTATAGGCAGCCCATAATAACCGTAGTTAATGGTTCATCAATTGGAACCGTCGGCCTTAATGACCGCACGACTGTCAAAGCCCAATGGGAGGCTGACGCGTGGAGCGTCGCTTCGGGAAGCGTCGAAGACGCTGGTTTCCAACCGCCAGCGCCGTATTGGCATTAAAAGGCAGTAACGCCTAAGCCCAATGAAGAACTGACGCGTGGACAAACCGCTTCGGGAAATAACGGATGATGCGGGTTCCCAATCGTCAACGGAGACTTGACGTTCAAAGATTTCACAAAATCTTTATGACAGGCTGTTTATAACGCCTGGGAAATCGTGCCAAAACACAGGTGTGAGAGCTGCGTCCAAAGACCCGCGTCCCCTCTTTTCTTAAAAATCAGCGTCCTCCTTCATTCCAAGTTAGAAGATCCTTCGCGTCTCTTGGATGATTCAAAGTCGATCCGCGTCTCTCAACAAAAGGACTCATTTTGGGGCCCCAGTGGGAAAGCACATAAAGTTGCGTCCTAAGGCTTATGACTTCAGCAGAAAAAGCCCATCACCTTTACAAGCATCTTGGAGCTGCGTCTACAGCGCCACGTCCCTGACTGCGTTAATGTTAAGGGGCGTAAGACCTCATTATCCTGAACTCTGCGTCTGGATAGAGTTAAGGATTGCGGCCAATGAACTACACTCAAAGCCGCGTCCTCCGCGTCTGCTTGAACCGCGTCTTCACTGGCAGGTCAGAATCGCGTGCCTCAGAGCCGCGTCTCTTTTTATGAATCGACGCTGCGTTTCATCAAAAGAACTTAGTTTTACCCAAGTTCAGTATTCACAGTCAGTAAGGGAGCACAACCAAAATCTGTGATTGAGAGTTTGGATTCATCTACAGCGGGGCAATGAAGGTGGAACAAAAATTTCAACGACTTTTATTATTCAAAAATGATAAAAATAGATACAAACACTCTTGGTAAATAGAGTGTCCTTTTCTTTACAAAAAAAAATAAAAGAAGAGAAGGCTAAAGGTCCTGGTTCGCCAAGGAACGGATTTGCTCTCTAAGGCGATGTATCTCATGTTGACGCGCCTTCTCAGCCTCCATGAGAGCTTGGGCCCGCAGATCCGCCTCAGGTAAAAATCCCTGCGCTCGTACTCGGAGGGATTCCAGCTTGGACGAACGAACAGAGAGGTTTGCTTCAATTTGCGCCTTGGCAGCCTCTAACTCCGCTAGCCTCTTTTCAGAGGTAGCAAGCTTCTGTTCGTTAATAGTAATCACTGCCTCAGCTCTGGCTATGGCGGCCCGAGAATCAAGGATAGCCTGCTTCGCAGCCTGCATGATCATCTCAGATTCCTTGGACTCGATCGCTAGCCTTTGATGATCAGCCTGGAAACCTTCGAGAAGACGGGTGTTATCGGTTATCTGCTCCTCCACCTCTCTTCGCTCTTACTCTTGAGCAGCAAGAAGCCTATTCAGAGTTTCCTGAGACTTGTAGAATGAGCCGGCATTCTCCAGGGATCGAAGCTCTCTCAGGTTTTGTCCCAGCTGCTCCACCAGCAGCAGACACGTCTGGGCTAGTGAAGGGCCTCCGGCCAACTTGATGTTTTCGACCAGGTTTCCGAGATACGTCTGGGCGAATTCAAAAGAGCTACCCCCAGACAGGATGAAATCGATGCATGATCGCATTGAGGCAAAGAACTGCTGCACCGTCTGGCGTGTCAGGAACTCCATGGTATCATCACCCGAGGTGTTCCCCGATCCCCTTTCTATCACGGTGTGGGGGATGTAGGTCGGCTCTCCTGGTGCAAGAGTCGGGCTGACCACGGGTACGGCAAAAGCAAGAATAACCACTGGCGCTTCTCGGGGTGCTACCTCCGTAGAAACCTCCACAGCCGATGACAGGGTAGTGAGCTCGACCTCCTCAGAATCCTCGGCCGAGGCTTGAGCTGTGTGGTCTCCCGGGCAGGCACTGACCGCCAAATCTCCTCCTACCTGAGCTTCCTCAATGCTCTCTGCACTTGCCTGAACTTCCTCAATGCCCTCTGCAAATTACGAGAATATTAGCCATGACAGCAAAAGGAAAACATTTATACCAACATTTCCTTACTTGGCTGGGGGTCCAAAGGTGGCGAGTCCTTGGGTGAATCCTGTAGGGTGGAGGTCTCCCCGACTTCGACGATTGCCCTCTCTTGAGGCACCCCAGTACGAGGAGACTCAGCTCTCTCCTGCTGAGCCAGTTCTTGTATCATCTCCTCGATCTGGGAGGAAGCAGCGGCCTCGCTAACCATGACTAGCCCTGCAACACGAGGCCAAATAAAAAAGAAAACGTCAAAAATCCTTCTCCTAGTTAGAAGGATGAGTTTGGCGAGTAGTGTACCTTCAGCAGCTTCAGCAGGAATAACTGCCGCTAGTGGTGATGTCGTCAACGGCTCACACCCATATATTTCCTCCTCCGAGATGTGTGAGAATTTACTCGGATCAGGAGGAGCGGGTTCATCGCCAAAGTCAACCTCATCCTCAAAATCGATTTCCTCTTCGGATGATGAAGACGACAGTTCAACGTGAGGGACCTCGGCAACCGGAGCCTTGCCTCCAAACACCCCAGTGGTAGGGCTGGGGTCAACTGTCCGAGCACTGGAGATGAATACACTGGGAGACCCAGGCTGCTGTGCCTCATCTCTCCTCTCGTGAGCTGAGGAAGACCCAGGCTGAGTTGAGACTCCTGGAATCTCAACGTCACCCATTATGTCGACCTCTGGCTGCTGTGCCTCATCCCTCCTCTCGTGAGCTGAGGAAGACCCAGGCTGAGTTGAGACTCCTGGAATCTCAACGTCACCCATTATGTCGACCTCCGGCTGCTGTGCCTCATCCCTCCTCTCGTAAGCTGAGGAAGCCCCGGGCTGAGCTGAGACCCCTGGCCTCTCAACATCGCCTCCACTCATTATATCGACTTCGAACTGCTCGGCCTCGTCAGCGGCGGTGGGTTTGTCAGCAGGCTCCGCTTCCTCCACAATCCTGGGGCCCCTGCTGCGCAACCTGCGGGCATGGACTAAGGGGGCATCATCCTCATCCGCCTCTTCTTCCCTCGGTTCCTCAACACCAGAAGGGATGTCCTCGGATGGAGAAACTGCAGTCGTCAAGTCTCTCCGGACCTTCTTTGGGGCAGGCTCAGCAGAGGAGGTAGAGCCTTGAGGACGCTTACCCACCGCCTGTCGAGCCTTTGCTGCTCGCGGCTCCTCCCTCGACCCCCTTCTGACCTCCTTCAGAGCCTTCAGATACTGCTCGACGCCTCGCGAGCGTTTAGTGGACCCCGACCTTGCTTCGTAACCTGCATTGATACTCTCAATGCATGAATACTCCGGAGCGAAATCTGGTGTTTGGTTGGCCTGGAAGTACCAAGTACAGAAGCTGAAGCTGGTACGGCCCTTCGGCCCTTTGATAGGCAGCCGAAAAGTTGCTTCCGTCCCTCCGGCCACGCTATAATACCAAGTCCGAGCACCTTCGAACAAATTCTCACTGAAGGTGAGTCGAGCATTAGGGTTGCCGACATATAGTTGATCATAGCCGAACTGTCGGGCGAAGCGATTCGGCATATATGGCTCGATCGTGCATGAATTCCCTTGCCGGAAAAGCACATACCCGGGCCGACTGTTGACCAACCACCAGAAAACCCCCGTTGACAGCCTCGTGAAGTCATCTTGAATTGCGGAGTCAGTAAATTGTTCCCGAAAGATGCACCAGGAATCGCGGGGAAGCAGCGATTAAGCTGGTAGTTCGAAGCCGACATGACGCACTTTCGAACGTAATACACGTAAGTATTACACCAGTTTGAACCCTCCAACCGCTGCACGAAAGGAATAAACCCCTCACACCAAGACACCGGCGTCATCAGAGAGGGACAATGCATAACGTACCAAGCCATTAGGTACGTGTAGGGAAGCTCAACCCGAGGGTTGGGGCGCTTTATCGTCGGCCTCCCCTCCGAGTCAACAATCACCTTGCCATGGGAGTCGACGGCCTTCCCTGCCTCGCACAGATTTTGGGTTAACGTCCGCAACCCGCTTTGAATAATCGCCGCCATGGCCGGGAGAAGGGCTATGGGCCTACCATAAGCCAGGAGCACCGCCGGGTACACTACGTCGGCAACAATGACTTCATGTGGCAGCATTGGCACCACACAGCGCTTCAACCACAGCATTAAGAAGCCCGCCAACAGTGCGTGGTCGGAGATAGGGATCCGGACTTAATGATGGAAGCTTTCGAAAACCGTGTCAGGTTCGAAAACATCCTCGTTCGACTCCGTGGTGTAGAAGTCTACAGAAGCCTTGATCCTGTCGGCAATCTCCTCGTCGGAGCTGGGAGCCAGTCGGGTCACCGGACGGTCTTTCTGGTTGACGCCATTAAACAAGTAGCTTGCCCAAGACAGCTGCTTGACTCCCCCCGCCCTCCAAGAGGTCATCTGGCCGCAGACGTGGAAGTGACATAACACCTCCCAGTAAGTCTCGTACACTCGAGGAGACCCTTTCTTCATAAGGTGAAGCTCCTCAGCGGTTGGGACGTATTCTTCATAGGGAGAATCCCTCATTGCCAGCCCCGAGACCTCGTACAACTCGTGCAGGGCGAGACCCATCTCCCCGACCGGAGTGAAGAATGTCCCCGTCAGAGGATTGTAACTAGGACTGTAAATGGTACCCGAAAACCCGAAAACCCGATCCGATTTTTTACTAACGGATCGGGTTTGGATCTAAAAACTAGACCCGAAATGCTTATTGGGTCGGGTTTGGATATTACTATTTCAAACCCGAAACCCGATAACAAACCCGAAAAGAGAGTAAATGCTATAAATGGTACTTATCATCATACATTTCTCCATATTTAAATTAGTAAAATTATAAAAATGAGAACTTGTTCATATTATTATAAAAGTAAAGTGTATAAACTTTCATTTTGCATCTAATAAAATTGAAATACAACTTTAAAAATAACTCTCATTGAAACTTTAATACACCTATTTAAAATCCGAATCCGACCCGAACCCGATAAGAAAGAAGAGATGCCGACCCGAACCCGAGTCCGAACCCGAATTCCTTATCGGGTTCGGGTTCGGATATGGCATGGATCCGACCCGAACCCGACCCGTTTACACCCCTAATTGTAACGCTCCAGGATCCCAAAAAAGTTTTGAGAGCTCGGTGGGATACCATACTGTACGGCCCTGACTGCTTGGTACAATTCCGCTTGCTCCAACAAGCCTCTAAGGTCGGTAAGGACGAAGCTCACCATCCTGCCCCACCAATTCCTCTCAGTGGAGTGGATCCACCCGAGCGAACGGAACTCAACCAAAAAATCACCCCCCACTTTCATGAACGCGTTGAGGAAAGTGGTGCCAAGTTTTGGTGTCTCTCCAACTGGGTGATCAGTCCTGAGCAGCCCTGGAAACAGGCCGAGAACCTCCCTATCATGACTATCATGGCGATATACCTTTTTGGAGCCTAGGTCGCCAAGAGTAACCTCAGGGACATATCGGGAGAGTTCCCATTTCATTTTCCGAGGGACGGACATGTGTTGAAGATAAGATAGCGGGTACATCCTCTCCATGTTTGGGAGAAAGAATCTTCTACCCCCTATCTGACGGAGCCATTTATAATCTCCGTCATACAAGGAATAGCCGCCCTCGCTAATACAGTCTCCAAAGAAGAAGGCAGGCTTCTCCAGCGGAACGCGAGCATCCGTTGTGAATGCTGCATCAGTTATAAGCTCCCGAAAGGTTACCATGTCAACATTGGAAAGCCTCCTCCTACGCTCCTGCGACCCATCAGCAGTCACAGGTACAGTCCTTTGCAGCACAAAGGTCAAATCACGGTCAGCACCACCTACGTGCCCGAAGTGGCGCCTCTTGGAGAGTGGGGCAGAAGAGTGTTGCACTACAGAAGAAGATGACACTTAATCAGAAATCTTAAGTGTCTATAGTCCAGACGCGGAAAGATACTGGACGCAGAAATTGTCAAAATCCGCGTCCAAGCCTGAAAATCCGCGTCCAGGCCTGAAAATCCGCGTTCAGACGCAGAAGAGATACTGGACGCAGAAATTGTCAAAATCCGCGTCCAGACCTGAAAATCCGCGACCGTGAGGCCAACAGGGAGCCTGCGCTTTGAAATCCAAGACTTATAAAAATTTTCTAAGTACTTGGACTCAGGTGCGAGATTCATAAAAGACCAGCACCTGATGTCACAGAACGCAAGGATCAAGTCCGCGACCGAACCCTTAACAATTAGAAATATTCTAAGTGAAGAATCCGAAGTGCAGGGCTTACTGGCGCTCTATATCCAATAAACAAGCGCGTCCCCAAGTGGATAAAAGCGGTGGGGTCATCAAACCCGCGCCTTGTTTATCAACTCAAAGACCGCGTCTGAGAATCAAATGTGGTTTCTATTCTGTGTTGACGGTTCTCCTTTAAAAGAGAGATTTTTAGGAGTCCATGAACTTCCATTAATGGCGAAGTTTAAGCCTAATGGCATTATACCTGAGATTGGGGCTTCCTGCGCGGAGGAACCGCCCCTCTGGGCCTCGACGACGGCCGCTTTTGAAGATGATGCGGTTGGCTTGGCCTTGGGTGCCATCGTTAATCAAGAATCCGATGATGGACGATGAAGAAATGAAAAGAGACAGAGAAGACTCCTTTTTCAAAAAACCCTAACAGATGCGCTCGAGACAAAAGAGATATCTCTCTGACTGTTGCCATTTATAGGCACGAAGATTCGCAAAGATACGCGGCGCGTGGCTCGATTGGTTCGGCATCGAGTCATCGCTTGACGCGTGGACAGCTCATTTAATATACCGGGAAGTCCGCGCGCCAAAAGGAGATGTCCCGTCGGTTCCCCAGAACAAGTGGAGGTGCACTCATGACATGGCACGGATTCGCACCCAACAGGCGCGCCTCTTCGATGGATGTGCCCCGTCAGCACAGCCATAGTCGCGTCCAGAAAGTCGCGTCCTTACTCAAAAGGATGCGTCTCTCCGAAGTTTGCGTCCTTCCAATCCGGCCTAGCATCGCGTCTGACCAATGGAATATCAGTCGCGTTTTCATTTCCAAAAGACGCACCCCATGAAAGTCGCGTCTTTAAAGCAGTACTATCTCTGCTCTTCAAAAAGAACTAGCGTTCAGTCCTTGCTTCTGTAAATCAGTTCAACAGTACACTGGCACAAGTAGACGACTGTACACTCCTGGCTTAAAGTGCACCCACGACAGACTTAAAGCAATCGGGGAGGTTTAGACTGTGTATCTAAACACTCAACTCGATCAACTCTGATGGCTTCAAAGAGTTCTACAGTACACTCACGAAGACCATACTCCAGATAAGATCAAACCCGGAGCATTAACAGTCCAGTCATAAGGGTAAGCTCAGTTAGAGTCCAAAGTATTTCGAAATCCGTCCCAGTTAACCGCGGAATATCGAAAACCTTGGAGGGGGTTCTGTAGGCTGTCTAAAAATCATTAAAAGACAAGCCATTAAAAAAGGCAGAGTTTCAGGTTCTAGACGCAGGACTAATGATGATCATCCGCGTCTCAGCATCAAGGCGTGAGGGTCCAAAACCACATCTCAGCATCAAGGCGTGAGAGTCCAAACCCGCGTCTCAACCTCAAGGCGCGTGGGCTCAACATCCGCGTCTCAACATCAAGGCGCGTGGGCTCAACACCCGCGTCTCAACATCAAGGCGCGTGGGCACAACACCCGCGTCTCAACCTCAGGGCGCGAGGGTCCAAGGCCCACGTCTCGGTTATAACCGCCCTGGTTATGGGGCCAGTCATCGCCCACATAGCGGGGAAGTTAGCCCCTCATTGTGGAGCATTTTTAGGGGGCATGTTCACCCCTGAAACCTCTATAAATAGCCCCGCCGCTATGAGGAAGAAAAAAAAAAGGGGAGACGACGCAAGAAACAAGAGATAGACAACAGACTACACACAGGCAGACAGAGAGAGAAGCAAGAGAGAGCTCAACTCTTCAGCAAGCTTGCTGCGTACAAGTTGCTCTTTGCCTACCTTCTCTTTGAGAGTTTTGGTAGACAGAGCTGTGCTACTCCTTCTACCAGCCGAAGAGAAGATCCCCGAAGGTCTAGACGGTCACCCGGTCAACGGAGAACAAGATTCACTCTCCATCGCCACTTGAAGAACCCAGCCTTAAACAAAGGGAGGATTCAAGACTCAACATCCTCCCTCCCTTGTAACCGGAATACTAGTCCGTTGTAAGTTTTCAATTTGATTCAAAGAAATCTTACTTCGAGCTCGTACCTTCTCCGTGTGCGTACAGGAAGTCGGCAGGCAGAATAACCAACTTATTGGTTGGTTTCCACTGAGCAATCTAAAGGCAGCTCTCTGCCATTCCCCTGGACTTGGGGTAAAAAGTCTACAGGAACAGGGAATTTAATATTCCATGTGTTATAGAAGAACATAACATTTAACCCGTACAGCACAAACAATAAGATTACTTGATATGGATGAGAAAAATAACAACAAATTAACAAAATAGATAAGCACATCAGTCTCCTCCATAAATGAAAAGTGACAATGGAAATTGGCCGTATATAATGTTATTATGTATTTACGAAGACTCAAATACAATCTCCCCATGAGCAATACTCAAAAAGAGGCTAACATATTTTGTCAAAAGTTTACAGACCTGAAGAAATTCACTAGGCTTTTTGAGCAATAGCTGTGGGCTTGAAGTGATAATTGGGCCAAGCATCTTCCCATTAACACCCAACGAATCAAACTGGTCCACAATTGATTCCATCTTATGGGTTGTGCATCCCAGCAGATGGGGCCAACTTTTGACTGCAATGTCGACACTAAATTTTGGAACCTGAAATGAGAAATGTTGGCAATACTTTCACTACTGTTAAAATTAATAGAAAGATGACAGAGCATTTAGAGGGATAACATAATGTTGATTTTGCAGCACAAATAGAAAGGAATTTTGAAACTAAAAATGGGAGCAAAAATTTATTTTAAAATTTTAAATATATTGGGATGGAACCAATATTTAATTTTTAAGAGCAATATAGAGTACTAAAAACTAAAGGATATAGGAGTCCGTTGCCATAAGAGAAAATTTCCTCCTATGGTGCTCCAAAACCTACTAACTCAGCTAATTTCAAATTCTATTATGACTTCCTCAAATGCCTACTAGTGCACAAACCATAAAGTGCATAGCACGGCAAAGGAAGAGAGCAAATTAGCACTTCAATACTTATCCTTCCAATTCAAGATTTGATCTTGATGTTATTCAAAGTGAAAATTTGATGTTTCCATAGTATAGTTTAAAATATGGGGATTGGTATAAGTATCCGCCACTAGTTTTTAGTATTCATATCGTCAATATCGGCAATATCGGACGTACAAAAATATTGGCCCTCATATCAGTCGATATTATAAGGTAATATCATATCGGTACCTCAAAACCCGAAGCGTTATTGCCAATATATATCAGAATTAGTCGCTATTTGAAACTATGTTCCAAAGTTTCTCCATCCTTTAAAAGTTCACAAGGGTGAGTGAGGATGAGAGTTGATTTGGAGGGAGTAGGACCAAATTTGAATCCGCATCCTTCCGCTCCCAAAAGGTAACTTTTTCACTCTTTTCTTTTTCCAACTTTGTACCTGTAGTGTCGTTGGAGGTCGACCCTCTTCTCTCTTAATTTTCTTGTAGCATGCAAGTGGTCATACTTTATTGTTTTTAGTTATTATACCAAGGAATTTCTTGTTTTTCCCGTCTCTTGTGCTGGATTGTTCCCTCTTCTCTCCTCTTAATCTTCTTGTAGCATTCAAGTAGTCATATTTTATTGTTGTTAGTTGTTATACCAAGGAATATTAATTAGATCATGAAAGCAACAGATCGCAAGCAATGGAAATGGATATGGTCCCATAGGTAGCAATTAGTTGCATGACAATATTCGGATGGCCAGACATATTTCACTAGAAAACTCCAATAGTGTGCATAGGACAATGTATTGGCTGTGTATTGCTTATTTGCTTTATGTGAACAAAATGAAATCTTTCAGTCTTCAACTAACAGAAAAAAATCAATCAACCTTATGGGCAATGTCAATGATTTTATGCCATGAATAAAAGTTCAATGGTACATATTCATCTTTAAAACTGAGACATCAGCATGGTCTTTAATAAGTTGATGATACCTTTTTATCATGGAAGAATTCAAGTATCTTCTCATAGTTCTCTTGAATGCTAGACGAAAGGATCCATGGATATTTTAATAGCATTCGACCAATATCTTTGTCTTCCACACCTGCCTAAAGTAGCAATACATGAGAACTTGCCTGAAGAAAAGCTGACAGAATAGTCATTGAAAATACACTCTCTATCCAGTAAAAAGGAATTAAAAAATTATATTAAGAGTAGTTAAGAGTAGTCTCAGCAGCCAATCTTCGCAGATAATGGTCAAAGGAGATCAAAGAGGTAAAGGCAACAATAAAATTGACATACATAAAATGTTCTAAGTTCCAAATGATGGCTTTGGAAAAAAAGTATAGGAGTGTCATCGAAAAGTCTTCATGTCATTACTCCTCAAAGAACATCAAAACAAGCATTGTGCGTTTTCATCTTCATGTTTTTTAACTTTCGTATTGGTTACATGATTAAATTACCAACAGTAAAAAAAGTGTGTAATTTTAGCATGGCAAAATTACTAGTCAACTCCAAAGTGACAGCAGTATGTCAAAAACTGCAGAAATGCTCCGTTGATGAAAAAACAAATCAAATCACTTGCATAAATTAAAAGAGAATCCTGAAAGAAATGTTGCATAAAGATCTGTGAACTGAGATTTCAATATATCATCCCAAAACCCATGTCAAAAGCAATAAAATAATAAGGAGGCTAGAAACATTTCCCCTTTTATGTTTTTCCCCTTACGGGACATTTTTTGGTGACCAACAAAGGAAAGACAACTTTCCTTCGGAAATATCTAACTACCAATTTTTTCAATGACCAATGACAGCAGGTGATGTGATATGGTTATAATTGCAATAACTTCCTCCATTGTCAAAAAGTGTCAAACTAGAATGCTCTCTCAACAGGATTTAGTATGAAGGAAATAAAGGTCACCCAACCCATTCAGATTTCCCTTTCGAAAACATTATTTTCCATATTCCACTCACTATTAAGCAGGTCGTAAAACTGAGGCGTCCATTTTATTAATTGAGGTTAGTGCCTATTTCTTTGTTAGACCATTGCAACAGTCATACATGTTTAATTTCAGGAAAATGGAGAATTTAAGGAATTCTTCATTGCAATATAACGATAGCAGAAAAGACTCAAGCCATCAAAAAGTTATTGGCAAGGGAATATGATTTATACAAGAAAAATTTACAGTGCATTGAGAAATAACATGACCTGAAATGAAAGCAACTACTGAATAATTTCAATTTTTTGACTGCACATCTGATGCTTCACCAGGACAAGAATGTTCTCATGATTTGACTCAGATTCGGATAAAAAGTCGACAGGCAAAGCTGCCACAATATAGCTACGATCAACTGTATCGTGAAAAGTCGTTTAAGTTGTATTACAATTATTATATAAGAAGAATAATTATTTTATTGATCAGACCTTTAGATTAACATCAACATAATATCATAATAATATATCATGATGAGATTTCTGTAAGGAAGCTCATAATTAAAGAGGGGTCAATAATTTTTAACATTTTTGAAGCAAAAATATTTTCCGCAAATAACAGAAAGGTTAACCAGACTGTAACGCAAAGTGAAACTTAAATGAAGTATAGAATGCATCCATCGGTTTTGAATGTGGGACTACCTTCTCCAGCGCACGTACTCTAGGTTTAGTGTCCTTCTCAACATCATATAAAAGAATTGGAGGAAACAATAAAAGTATAATTCTGGCACTTTCTTTAGGAACTCCAATTTGTTCAAGAAACTCAACCAGTGGCTTCAAATGATTTTCAACCGAGAGCAAAAGCAGCTTTCGAAATGATTCAATTAGATATGGAAAAGATGCATCTTCATATCCCAAGATGTTCAACCCTCCCTGTTTTGCCTCCAGCTACAACACAAAGGAAGTTTTGAGGAACAGATAATGAATAGAGATTAGAATACAGGAAAGAAGAAACAGTAAACATGAAATGCAGAATGTCTCACTTTTTCGAAAAATGACAGAGTTCTTTGAATATCATCGTCAATAGATATTGATAGATGCTTCATCATGCGTCGAGCATTTCTTCCAATTAGTTCTTCATGGCTTCTGCTTGAAAATAACATATCCTTTAGAAACCTAACCTGCAAATGAATGCATGCATAAAATGATTATGTTGCCAACCAACCGGAACTCGTAGAACTCTCTCTCTCTCTCTCTCTCTCTCTCTCTCTCTCTCTCTCTCTCTCTCTCTCTCTCTCTCTCTCTCTCTCTCTCTCTCTCTCTCTCTCACACACACACACACACACACACAAGTCTATCAAAAGATTTGAATTTGTGTATTCAGTTGCAACAGAATCCTAATTTTAAGACAAACCCAACACATTCAAAGCTGAAGGAGCATATACCTTAGTGATGAGATCTGGAAGCCCCTGCGAAGACAGGTACCTCGCGATAAAAGTAGCAGAGGAATGCTTGAGGCCAATACTCTCGAGAAAAGGCAGTATCCCACGGTCCCCTTTGCTCTTGGCCATGTAATAGACCTTCTCTTTGAACCAAGACTAGTGATATCTTCTCCTCCGTCATCTTCTTGGGTCTCTGCGGCGGCATTCCAACTGCTCCACAGGGAGTGCTCGTCCAGCTCCTGGACGCTCTCCACAAGAAGTTTCAGGTACTTGGGCGAATTGGATGCGATGTGGAAGGAATCCTCTAGCGAGGCTCCGTGTTCTCGCAGCAGCTGGCGTACGGCCTCCCGAGCTGCTTCTTGTTCGTCGCTGTTCGGATCTTGCGGTAGAATCTGGCCATTGCCGACGGGGGAGGAACAGCGCACGCGTTTCTTCGGGGACCAGATGGGGCGGCGGCGAGATGAGAAAGATAATGTGTGTGATTTGAAGGGGAGAGGTTGAAAAGCTAGATTTGTGGGATTGAGGAGGCGATGATGAATCGAATAATTTGAATTGGAATGGGAGAGAAGAAGAAAATTTGCAGCGATTAGAGAAGCGAGAGATAGCACCGGCATGGCTTTCCGATCATATCCTAATAATAATATAAAACCCTAATTGCTCTTCTCTTCTCTTTTTATCCCGAAACCCTATCTCTCTCTCTCTCTCTCTCTCTCTCGCACCCAACCCATCTGCTGCTGCGATAAAAAAAAGAGAGAGAGAAGAGAATGCAGCTGCAGCAGTCCGATCTGATATTTTCCTGTCCGCGCACAGACCCGACCGGGAGCGGTCCGCTACTGAACCGGAATTTATACATAGACACCCCCCCCACAAAAAAAAATTCATTTCCTTTTCATTTTGTTGATGAGGGGACGGGGTGGAATGCTGCGAGGACTGAGTTGCTGGGCGGTGTGGAGGTTGGAACTCGGCCCTCCTTTCCTCCGTCCACCCCCGCCGGCGGCCTCATCTCAAAGTTGGACAGCAACAAAGTATGATCCCTGGGCAGCCCAACCCCGAACGGCAGGAAAGAACCTGAAGTCCACGCATCCTCTTCAGGAAATCTCTCGGCCCAGAACTCTTCTGGCCTCTTCCCACCTTGCCAGCCACCACCGCCACCTTCTTTGAGGGGAGGAGAGTGGATGCGGACCCTTGATTCAAATATCTGTTTTTCTTTTCTTTTCTATTTTTTCCTTCTTTCATGAATTAATTAATTGTGAATAAGATCAGTGTTTGGTGGAAGGTAATGTGAAGCCACAGGCTAGTGTGTATAGCCCATGGTTTTTAGTATGAGCAGTTGGCAGTGGAAGGGGGAAGATATTGACTTGTATGCGCGCGCGCGCGCACAGCATGTGAGAACAGAGGATTAGAGGTTGATGAAGAAATCAAAATCAAAATCAAAATCGGGCACCAACGAAAGGAATCAGATCATGGGCTGGGCTCAGGCCAAGCCACACTAGCTTTCAGCTGTCGAGTTTCCCCGGCCCAGGCGCTAAAATTTGATAATCACTGATTATATAAATCTTCTCCTCCCTTGAAAAGAAGAAAAGATGGGAAAACAAAAGAATGAAGAAATTAGATGCAGGACCATTTTAAGCAGTGATTATTAATACAAATCAACTACTACTACCCTACCAATCATGACAATTATACTACTAGGTCAAACTCTACTACATTCCACTAGTAGAATTAGATGCAGGACCATTTCAAGCAGATTTATTAATTGCCCTGGTGTTTAAATTGAGAGGGAAAAAAAAGGTCAATCAAGCCCCATCCCTGTTCTCAAAATTAACAGAGCAACCAAACCTTTTCTGCTGCCTCATTCTTATTAGAAGCAGAGTGAGAGAGCCTGTACCTCCATAATTAGTATGAAATCCCAGTTGGCCTCGAAACCTAAAATAATAGAGGTAAATGAGACGTACATTTACGACGTTTCCATCCCATCCATGGAACCAGCCAGCCAAGGTCTCCACTTCTCAATATTGCAGTATATATATTACATAGAGCAAAAGTAGTGGCCACTTTTGGCGACATTATTGCCAATTCCAATCTCATACTTGTTTCTTAACTTTCTTTCTACATGGTGGCCATGAAACTTAGGAACTGCACAAATCTTTCCGATTTCGGACAACCAAAGACAAAACACCACAATCGCAGTACAATATCAGTCAGTAGTAATAAGAGCAATAATTTCCAATAGGATGCAGAATTCAGAATATGAAAAGAAAACCCTTCAAAATTTATATGCAATCAATACTGAAAGTTTAAAATCTTCCGAGTATACTGTACGACACTGATCTCATTTCTCTCCAGGTCTTATACCCACAAGAGATTGAGAGATCTTTTAAAAGATGATTCACTCGGGCGCTCACCTGATTTCTGTATTACAACAATGTTGTCCCATATCATATATGACAGTATCCAATTTATTTGATTTGGATTTTGTTGTTCATTTTTTTCTCCCTTCTTTTTCTTGAAAGGGATACACTTATAATCATGTATTGAAGCAAGTATCATGAGCTATGTGAAGCTGCGGTTATACCAGCTCAACGAACAGGAGGCGGAGCACCATCAAAGAGCTTCCTTCAGTGCTTCCAATACGCCACTGTCCCCGTTTTCATCATTCAAGACATGCTGGTATCTGCATTCCTGGCTGCAGAAAGCTTTCTCGCCTTGCAACAACAAAAGAACCAATAATATGAGAATCCCCCGGCTCAGTTGTAAGAACTGCAAACATAAGAAATAACATGATATAGAGGCAAGCATGTAAATCGGCTTCTTCACAGAAAAAGATAAATCGCAAATGGCTTCTACTTTCCTCAAAACAGAAAAAGAAAAAAAGAAATAGAAAAGGTAGCAATAGACACAAACAATATTAACAACTATTCCCTCATGATTGGAAATGAAAATATACTAAATCAACTGATATATCTCCCAGACAAAACTTCTACTTTCCTTTTCCATTTAAAGATGATTACAGTGATAAGCAGCAAAAGAGGCAGATGATTAAAAAAAAAAAAAGTTGAAACTGTTTTCCTCATGATAAAATTGAAAAGAAACTGAATCTAAGAGTATTAAGCTAACTTTTTACTGTGTCTAACACAGAATTATAGAATCTTTTTTTGAGAGGGAGATAGATGTCCAGCTGTGTTGTATTATACATGGTACCAAAATTTTCAAGAACTAAACTTGTATCACAGGCATTTCTCATGGTGAACGTGCTTGTGTAACTAACATATGCTAGGTTTTGAGAGACCAATTAAAGAACATACAAGTACCATGATCCAATAATGAGATCAAGGGAGAAATGAGAAGACAAGCCCAAAAAAAAGAAATGGAAAGATGGAAACGTGTGCCAGCCAGACTACATGAACTTCGCCCAAATCCACCAAAAATGGACATGAATATAGAGAGCGCCAGGAGTTGCCAGAAAATGCACAAATACCTCTAATATCAAAAGAGAAAAGCTCATTTTATCACCTCCAATACACATTATAGCAAAATGAAACAGCATCAATTAATGAGAGTTGAAAGTATTGAATAGCATGGGCACAACATTGCCAAATTTGTTTTTCTAGAGGACAACAGAGATAGGAGTAGAAGCTGAAATCAAAGCTCTAAGCTTGAAAGTACAAGGAGTTTCAAAACGAGGTTCAGCATTGTTGGTTAAATTCCCCCAAGGCATTAAAAGAAGCAAATGTCTCAAAATAGTTAAATCTAAAGATTACAGAATTACAAACCAAGATAATGGCAATCTTCCAAAATTTGCAGGAAATAAGAAACCAGCTCAAGTCCACAATAAAGAACATTTACTCAACAGTCAATAAGAATTTATGACAGGAAGAACAATATCAGAACGTAATTCCAACAATTTGAAGCTTGCAAAGGTGTAGACATACTTACCCTGAACAGTCAATACTGCTACAGGACAAGTCTTTTCTTTGACATAAATTGTCATCTGGATACACCTCATTCATCATCATTATGATTCAAGCCAGTGTAACCTGAACCCCTCGAGCCGATCCAATTCGAGCCTTCTCGTACGCGGTGTGTTCGCGGTTCAGATTGCAAAACTGGCAACCTAATAACTAAATAAATTTATTCAATGAGCTATCTCAATATATTTTTCTCTAGTATTTAGTCTTTCTTATAAGACTTATTTGCACTCATAAAGACTCTCACTATGGATTTAAAAGCTTAAACTTTGAAGCTTGATCATTCAAGTTAGTTGAATTGTAATCATGTTGTTTTTAATTAAAATTGTTGCTTTCTATTTTTTGAATAGGTACATTATTAAGATATTAAAGGATGCAATACTATCATAATCCTTAATTTTACATGGCTGTTCAAATGTATATATGCAATTATGTATATTGTCATACACATGCACATCAATAATACATGCATAATTATGAAAATGGCTAAATGCTCCCAATGAACCATAACCCTAAACCTAAATATGGATTCGATTAAGCCTCTACCGCCTTCACTCTCTCGTTAAAAGCAGCATAGTTGTCCCGACCCCTATCGCAAACAAAACCATAGACGAATATGGTATATTTTAACTGACACGTGTAGCCTCTAGATTTATCACCAGGATACATGTCATCCATCTTCATTCTGATTCAAGCTGCCACTACCTAATTCACACCTCCCACGTCGAATTTCAACTCAGTTTGCACATGCTAATTTGTGGTGTAGTGCAAGTGTCACTATAACACAGTAGTAAAACTTTTTGCAGTGAGCAAGAGATCTAGGATTCAAATCCCACTTGCATCAGGCTACGATCTATTTTCAAAAAAAAAGAGTTCGTGGTGTATTGTATTCATGATCCAGATCACCAATGTTTGGCAACCTAGGAGCTAAAAGAAGAGCAGTAATGACTACTTAATTCAATAAGCTATTTTGATGAATTTTGCTCTAGTATTTAGCCTTTTCTTATTAGACTTCTTCGCAAGTCTTCAGGACTTGCATTTAATAACCGAAAATCTTGGAGTTTAATCATTGATTAGTCATGATATTTAAATTTGTCATCAAATTTTAATTAAAATTTTGCTTTATATCTTTGAAATAGGCATCAGAAGAGGACTTGATTTATACATATTAAAAGAGGAAAGCTTCAATTATCATAATCCTTAATTTTACATGTCTTCATGTAAGTGTATGCATCTTGTACATACACATGCACATGTCTACATGCATAATTATCAAAATGATATTGATCAAATGCTCCCAAGCGTATCACAATCAGAATTTGGATCCAAACTAGCCCATTCCCTTCATCTCGCATAAGATTCAAAATAGTTTATCACATCCCCACTTTTTGCACTTGGATTCCAAGTGTTTAACGAGCCGGTCTAGCATAGGAAAGGACAGGCTGGTCTGCTCCAAGACTAGGCGACAGGTTGTTGGGAAGAGCTTAATGATGGGTTTTACACTAGGCGAGAGGTTGTTGGGCCTAACTTGGTCTTTACATGCTTAAGGCCATGTGATCAGATAACACATAGAATCAAGGAAAATTTAGTGAGATCCTTACAAATAATGAACAAGATCTTTATGCGATGAAGGAAATTAGTTTGATTTCAGGATCTGCCAGCTTATAGAGCGACGCATGCCACTACAAGACATCGATGTGTCCAAACCCAAAATTTCTATATGCTCCTCTATCTATCAGAGTCCCCGGAAACTTATAGCCCCCGAGGGAGAGTTCCCGACCTCTTTAAAAGAGAAAGGAGCAGAGATGGTATCTGTAGTGGTCACTTTCTGACCAGCCCAAGATCATGACATGTGTTTATCCAGCCTCCAAGGGATGTACGACGTGTGGCCACTTCCAGAACACCTAATCCAGAGTTTTCGTCCAATTCGAATTTCAAGCGGGTCAAGTAATTAGAAGAAGAGATAATATGGTTATGGGAGATCTCTATCTTTAAGCTTAATCATCATCCAAACGAGGCAGTTACCCCTCGGGGATAGTTCGTCCTCATCTACAGTAAGACGCAAACCACCAGATAGAGATGGACTCTCCCCTATATCAATTCGAACGAGGGTATTCAGCTCAATCGCCATCAAAATAAGGAACGTAAGTGTTCAAACTGAGTGTGACTCCCAAACCTTATCTATTTAATATGACCTGTATAAATAACAGATCCCTCCCAACATGAAAAGGATGATTACCAATTGAATTTAAGAACCCTAACGCACCAAAGAACCCACTTATAATCACCATTGTTATAGTGGAATTTCTCTCTCTCCATGGTTTTTTCCCTTCGGGTTTTCCAAGTAAGTTCCGCATGTTTGCGAATGCTTTCTGAGATTTGATTATACCCACTCCATTATTTTGATACGTGAATTAATTTCTTAGGAATTTACCCACTACACATTTCCATACATCTGAATTTGAATTTATGAAGTACCTAAACCGGACATGGCTGAAGAAGGACTATGTTTGCAAACCAAAATGCCAGACACCTCTGTAGCTATAAGATTCTATTCAACAATAAAGCAACTACTTTCTCTTCTTTCTTCTAAAATATTCCACAATCTGAATGGTTCAGATATTATTTCGAAAACAAATCATTGATTGAACACTTCGGTTCGTGGTAACACACAGCGTAATGTAAAAATCCATGCACCCTTGGCTGCATGGATTTCTTCACCAATGTCAGAATACAATTCTCTAAAAAGAGATACGAATAATCAGAATGACACATCAAATGAGTAATCAGTGCAATATTATTGGAAATATATTGTTTCAATCAACAGAAACTCTTGGGAAATACAGAGGAAACTTGAGAACACACCTTTAGACATCTGTAAAGAGGAGGATGCATCCTGCTTGATATTAGCAAAATTCCTGCATGCTCATAAACTTTGGTTAGAACAAAATAGACAACATTTTGATGGAGAGATGTGCAGTTGGCACCTTCAACTGTTGTACATTCTGCAATCAGCCAATTTCCTGTCTGACGATAAAAGATAAGGAATTAGTATTCTCCAACAAAAAAAAAGGAACACAAGGAAAGAGTTCAAATCACCATCGTGTAAAGTTTTTTTTAAGTTTCTCTTCTTTTCTTTTCTGCATATGTAATAACCGTGTGCACGTGCGCACAGATTGGCCACAGGGTGGGGAAGCGGACTGTTCAAGAAAATCAAATCTTTGTGTCAATCTAAATAGCCAACTTTATTTCTCAGATATCACCCTGTCATTGTCACTCATTTTCGGTCAACAGCATAGTCCAAGCGCCTCTTCTGCCTTACATTGCCAACTGCATCACCAATCTCTTTGGTAAACTTCACAGGAGGAGTTATAAGAGATTTGCATAATATGTAAGTGTGTATGCAAGTGTCGAGAGGTGAAATGACCACTCAAGAAAACAAGAGATAATTCTTAGCTAGTATCTATGACAGTGTAACATGTATTTATCCATCATTCCAAATTTGGTTAGATACTGAATCTTGCAGCAATTAAGTAATTATTCAGTGGGCTCAAAATTTGTTGATGTCCAAAAGGCTAGCTGTGACTCATTCAAATATCAGGTTTCAAGACTAACTTTATTAGATGCTACGGTCAATCTTAAAACAGAAATTAAAAGGATAGGTTTAGCTTCAAATCTTTTTTACAAGGATTAAACAAACCAGAATGAGGGTTGTGAAAGGTATTGGTAAGAAAAGCCATAACTTCAGATTGCAATTCTGACATCATTGGACAAAGCAAACTCTAAACCACATCCCATAAAATATATTAAAGATTCAAAGTAAAAAAGTTGCCTACATCTCAACAACAAGAAAAATACAATCAGCAGAACTTTCAAAAGCAGCAGCAAAAAAACTCCACTGAAATGCAAGAGAATGAAGACCAAGCTCTTTCACTGCAAAACTCTCTTTGCTACAGGTCCAAATTACCCCGACCTTAAAGTGGACTCTCTTTATGTACCCATTGGAGGACTTGGCAACTAGGTCACCAAATGAACTTTCTAAGTAACAACCAAAATTCCACCACAAAATGAAATGCTGAGAATTAGGTGCTTAAAGTCTTATATCTCATTCCACCAAGAAAGAAATCTCCTTCCATACTTTAATTATTTGTTTCAACAAATAAACTATTCAGCGGATGGCAGAACTGCTGCAGTGAGGTCATTCAGTTCATGAGACTAATTCCTTCACATTCACCATCCTTGATTAGCTCAGTGAACTGATCAAGAGTGCTAACAAGCACCCCAAAGGCCTTGATAAGCTCATCAGCTTGCCACTTGGTGAATTCAGTCTCCATAGCATTCGGCCTCGTCAAATCCACCGGGCCACGACCATGGCTGACATTGTCTGGTAGCTCACCTCTCAGTATGGCATGTATCTTCTCTGCATTCTTATGCAGCTCATTGGTTATCTCCAGTTCCTTATTCGTGCTCTTGCTAGTTGTGGCCCCCGTTTCCTCTGAAGCTGAAAGTTTAAGCGCATAGAAAACAGTAACAATATAACTTAGGCAATGAGAGAGGACACTGAGAATTTAAATTAAAACCAGTCAGGATGTGCTAAAACAAGATAGAAACTAAATGCTTTTTTTGTTGATGCAGATGTAGATAATGGTTATCTAGCCAGTATCATGCACGATCTCACATACATTTTAGGAGGAGAATTCAAGAAGTAGCAAAAAACATGGGCAAGTCGATCAAGAGACCTATTTGTATTGTACTATGTAAAAGGATCACAAAAAGTTATCTAACATGCTACACAAGATTTTCAATTACAGTTGCTACCTCAACATACAACATTTGATTTAATCATTTTGAAAGATGATAAATGTAAAAATTGCCACTTTAAAACAAAGGCTTCTGTTACAGACCAGCATGGGAGGCTACATTTGTAACGCATTCTGCATATTTCAAAGTACCAAGTACTTGTTTCCACTCCTCCCTCTTACTTGGTCTCATTGCACCAGAAGGCAAGGACAAATTAATTAATGACCCCAGACATATTTCTAGAAGGCTATTTCCATCATTAACAGATGAAACAAAAATTCTAGTGAGGTACCTGAATCAGCATCTGCGGCAGCCATTTCGGCATCAAGCATACCGATAATCTCTTGTGCCTGACCCTTAGCCTCAGGCAGCGTAATACGATAATCATAATCGCTAGCCTCAGCCTCGACCTCAAGCGTGTCCTCAGAATCATCATTGCTGTCATCCTTAGCCACCTCGGACAAGCCAATAAGGTCTTCGGAATCAGTATCAGCTGCTGCCGAAGCAATTCGAGCCTCCTGTGCCTTGATGACAGCATCCATCGAGCCAAACACATTGTGGTCAAAGGAAGCAGGGAGGCGTAACTGTTTTCTCGTCGCAGGCTGGAGAGACCAATAAGATCGAGATGTGCGAGCAGAGTTTGACTCCCACATTCTGATCTTCTTGTAATCGGAAAGCAGGGATTCCCACCTCCTCTTGCACTGGTTAGAAGACCTCATAACGTCCATGGAGACACAGTTGTCTGCGATCATCTTCCATCTCTGATAGGAAGAGAGTGCTTTGAGCCAGTCCTCGTCAAGAGCTGCAATCTTGCTCACCAGAACCAGTGTCTCCTCTATTGTCCACTGGGGAGCCGCTTGAGAACGAGTGCACCGGGAGCTGGCTCTAGCTGTTGCTGCTCTCGTCTTTCTGGTGCTCCTACTGCTGCTGCCTCCTAGCTTGGTGGGTGCTGGTGCGGGTGGTGGTGTGTTGTGCATGATAATGGTTTTGTTTTGATTATTCACTCTTTGGGTCTCCGAGGGTGGTAGAGCTAGTATTGCAAGATCAGCTGGTTGCGCTTGCATTTGAATCTTGTGCTGTCCGTCTTCTTCTTCCATTATTGTAGTATAAACAAAAATCTGGTGTTTCTCTGTTCTGTTTTAAAGAGGAGACGATGTTAGCAGTCATACTTTAGGTGGAGGAGGTGGAGGTTTGGTTTATTTTTCTTATCTTTAGTTACAATTTATATACAGTTACACATACAGAAATATAGATGATTCCCACACAAAAAAAAAAAAAAAAAAAAAAAAAACCTGAAAATTAATAGGCATGTATTATTATGAGGAATTGATCGCAAAATAGGGCAGGCTGTCTAGATTTTGCCATATCAAAGTTTTAGCGTTAGGTTGAAAAGAAAATCAAGGGGCAAAAAATTAACAATTTTGAATTGAAGGGGATCAATTTGCCAGCCAACAAATAATGAACAAGCCAAGCGTGAGAAGAAAAGGGGAAAAGCACGAGGAGAAATCAGGAAAATCAAAGAGCACCATTATTTGTTATTTTATTAATAATAATAATTGGTTGAGGGTTTTTGTTTCGCGAAGAAAGATAACCTGAAAAATTCCGACCGCCCTCTCTCTCGCTCAAAGTGCAGCACCACCGGCGGCTGCAGCCGACAACAACGCTTTCACACTTGATTTGCAAATTGTGATTTCTCCCCCATTCACTTTCTCTTCTCTCTATCTATCGGAGGGAGGAGGCGGAGAGTGAGAGAGAGAGAGAGAGAGAGAGAGAGCGGAGCAACCAAGGAGAGATAGAATAAATGTTACTTATTATCAATAACCCCTTCATTTTTCTAATATTTCATTTTTTTTTGTTGTTTTTTGAGAATCAACTTTAGGCTTACATTGTAGCGTAGGCTTACATCGCAGTGCCCCTTACATCCTACTGTCCTCCGATGGGGGAAAAACCTTCACGAGGGGAAAAACTCTGATGAAAGAGAATAAAATGCATGGTGCATGCACCCATAAACCCCAACTATAGCTTTTACGAAAATACTAGTAGTTTTCATGTATAGTCTTAAAAAATTAGATGCAACACTTATTGGCTCGTGGTACTGTGGAAGACAAGGGGATAAGACATTTTTTTCCACTAATCTGTCGAAGGTTCCCACAGCAAAGCATGCCCATAAAAAAGACTTCAATCCCTCACTCTCTCTCCTTCACTCTCCCCGCGTCATTATCTTCTCTTTTCTTCTCTCCCTCTGCCTTCCGGTCTCAGTTGTGTAATATGTGTTATCCCCCCCCCCCCCCCCCCACCCCCCCCCCCCCCCAACCCCACCCCAATTTCAGTCTTTAAGCATAGCTCGGTCTTCCTTTTTTTCAAAGTTAGTTTTGTGTCCCTTTTCAAGCTCTTGGTTAATCATCATGACTCAAATTGTGGTGACTACTTCGATCAAGTCTTTGAGCCTTTCTACTCCTAACTCTTCAGTTCATGAGTTCTAACGATTAGGACTTAACAAACAAAGTGACCTAGAGCGAGAAGCTCTCAACAGAGGCAGAGCCTATCACGAAATTAATAAATCTAGTTTTCTTTTCTAAGATGAATTCTCTTCTCCTCTCTCTATTTGTTTAAATAGATACTAGAAAAGTACATGTGTCATGCAGATTGAAGACTTTTTTTTAATTTGAGCAATCCTTTTGACATGGAGATCTATTTAATATTTTTATATGACCTATTTATTTAAAAAATTTATATTCATCTATTAAATACAAGATGTAACTATTTTTCATAAACAAGTAGAAGATAACTAATCATGTATGGAGAAATAATATTCAATGAAAAATAAAGAAAAAATTTAAAAAAAAAGGAAAACAGAGTAAAAATTGCAACCCTGGTTCTAAATGTACGTATCAAAGTATCAGCTCGATACGACATACATACTTAATTTGTCCTTCCGGATAGTCAAACTGACTCAATTTCAGTTTCAAATATTATTTCCTATAATATTTTGGATATTTCAGAATTTTCTAGAAATTTTCTGGATTATTTTGAAAATTCTCCGAATTTGATGTCAACAAATACCGATAATCGTCTTCATGATTTTTAATTTACAAATAAAGTTGAATTTCAATAATCTGCTTTAAAATTATTCTCTAAAATTATATTTTCTACTTTAGTGTATTTTTAGAGATTTTTTGAATTAATCAAAAATCCGACCGAACCGGTGCCGACCGGTATCGCCGATGTATTCCAGGATTTTAAATTTGCAATTCAGACTAAATTTTTTAATCCGATTTTTCATTATTTTTTGAAAATATTTGCTATTTTACAAAAAATTGAAAGTCGTTCTGAACTAGTCAAATTTTAATCCACTTAGAATATAAATTAAATAACATTAATTTATTCTATTATTTTTCCTTTCTTCTCTAATCTTCTTCATTATTCTCCCATAAGCCACCGACTTTTCCCCCACCGTCGTTGCTTTCTCTCTCTCAATTAAACTCTCTCACTCATCTCTCTCTCCCCCTCTCTAATTCTGTCCATCACACTCTACTCTCTCTCTCTCTCACCCCCCTATTCTCATCCCCTCTCTGGACCATACCGCTGATTAGCAGCCAGGGCTGCCACCGGCCAGGCTTGGCGGCCACCAGTCCCCCTCTCTTCTCCCATTTTTCTCTCTCTTCCTCTTTTTTCGTTCTATTTTCTTTTCTTTTCTTCTTCCTCTTTTTTTCCCCATCCTCCTCCTCTCCCCCGTCCCTTCCTCCTGGCCACCACCGGCCAATCGAGCCAGTGCTGCGCCGCCACCACGCCACTCTAGTCCCCTTTTATTTTCCCTCGTTCCTCTCCTCCTCCTCCTCCTCCTCCTCCTCTTCTTCTTCTCCTCCCTTTTTTTCCTCCTCTCTATTTCCTCTTCTCTCTCCCCTCTTCCTCTCTTTCTTTCTCTTGTAGGTCACCTAGAGGGGGTGAATAGGTGACTATCTAATCTAATGATGAATAATGCGGAATTAAAAACTATTTAAGCAAACTAAAACTATTATGCAAAACACATCAAGTATAACACAAAAGTGTAGCCGAATTCTCGGTGAAGGGCTATGTACTATCTCCTCAAGGTTCCTCTATATTAAGAGTTGAGGTGCCACTATGGCTCTCTTGGTTGAGTACAAGTGTGAGCAAACAATCCCAAACATATATCAAAGGCACAAGATATATCAAGCATATAAAGATATAAGCAATGTAAATATGCAAGATATAAACACAAGTGAGAGACACGGGAGATTTGTTTTGAGGTTCGAGCATCCTTGCTCTACTTCGTTCATGCCTTCAACACTATGAAAGATTTCTATTATAAACGATCTCACCGGATCACTCGGTGCCGCAACACCTACAAGAAATTCATACTAGAACTCTTGAACTC
The DNA here is from genome assembly GCA_038442645.1 of Agave tequilana. Classification (NCBI taxonomy): domain Eukaryota; kingdom Viridiplantae; phylum Streptophyta; class Magnoliopsida; order Asparagales; family Asparagaceae; genus Agave; species Agave tequilana. The sequence goes on along the minus strand of JAVJIF010008841.1, from coordinate 6,806 downwards.
ACTAGTCCCTCTCTTGTTCCCGCAAGAACACACACGCAAGCACACTAGCTTGTCGAGGCCGCACCTCTGCACCGAGCTCCCACAAGAACTCGAAACAATACGAACCCGCAAGTTTGCCTCCTCAAATACAAGATGAACACTTTGGTGATCTCAACACTTTGATCACCTAAAAACACTCTCACTACAAAGATCCCTAGAGGATTGATATACCAATGGATAGCTCAAGTATGTGTGAGAAAACAAGATAGAGTAGTGGAGGAAAAACTCAAGAAATCTCTTTTGAAAACCACTCTTGAAAACTCTCCTTTTGATATGAAAGTTTTAGCTCTAAAACAAGTGCAGAAAACCTCTAAGATAGGTAGAAAAAACTAGTTCAAAAACTCTCTTCAAATCTTAACTAAAAACAGCCCAAGGGAACCTCATTTTATAGGCTCCCAAAAACTAGCTGTTGCAGGCCAAATCAGCAGCTGATGCTGCTGTCGGTCGACCGGCCAACGGTCAAATTTCTGATCGTTGCAACCTGCCGGTCGACCTCCCGGTCGACCGATCCTGGGCTTTGACCTACTGATCGACCGCCCAGTCGACCGGGGCTAGATCCAGAGAGCAGAGCTCTCTGGACGGTCGACCGACCCACCAGCCAAAAGACCTGTGCACGTCTGTGCACATCGGTTGACCGGTCCGGTCGACCGGCTCCTGGTCCGGTCGACCGTCCGGTCGACCGCCAGTGTAGTCTAGCTGAAATATTTGGGATTACAAACCTTATTATTTTAACTCCAATAAAATCCAATAAATTCATATAAAATCTACAAAAATAGGTTCATTGAAATACTTTGATGTACACACATGTTTGATCAAAATTCAACACATATTATAACATTTTGAACCATTTTTGTAATATAGAAATTTTTCCTTTAAAAAAATCTGTATTTTTCAAAAACAATCTCTAAATTGAAAAGCGATTTTTTCAAAACTTCTCCATATATAAAAATAAGATATTTTAAACACTTTTAAAGCTTAGTGTGTATGATATGATCCACTACACATATGAGATAAAATATCTATGTTTTTGGCAATAAACTCTAAAATAAGTTTTGATAAATCTAAAACAATATTTTTCTAAACTCAAACTATCTTATGAAAACACATATAAATTTTGTGTGTGTGTGTGAACTTGAGTAATCCCAACTAATCTATCCTTTACATTTTATCTAAAACAAATCTTAACACTTATAAACATGACACAAGTCTTCTGAAAATTTTCTCTTGAAAATCTTCTTCTTCTTCTTGACTTGGTTCAAACCTTGATCCATGAGCTAGACTCCTCTTAAGTACTTGACGCGATCTTGATGCGCGAGCTCTTGAATCAACACATGCTAGCTCCAAAACTTGACTTTGAATCCTTTGTTAAAGCTAAACACCTACTAAGATCTTGATCAAATATCTGAAACTAAATAAGCACAAGATCATCAGTACTATAACACTACATGAGTTAATCATCATCAAAATTAGAGCGATGGGCCTTTGGTTCAACACTCTCTCTCTCCCCCGCCGTTACTGGCGGCTAGACCGCCACCGCCGTTCTGGCGGAGTCGCCGGCGTCGGCAGGCCGGCGAGGCCAGCCTTGCTGCTACCTCCCCTGCTCCTTTCTTTCACGCTCTTCTCTCCCTTTATTGGGTAAACACATTAACACCAACCTAAACCTATTAACACCAAACCCAAACGCACTGACCCAATTAATTAAGTTTTGGGTCGGGTTATTGGATCTAAACCCGACCCACTGTCAACCCAAACCCGCACCCAAAACCAATAAAAGGTAAAAAAAATTGTGTAAAACCCCCTAGCAATTTATAATATTTACAATTTAGATCATTTTGTTACAGATTTAACTCATTTTTTATTGAATTTAGTGTTCGGGCAATATCTGGAGCATCTGGAATCCGATTTGGACGATTCTTGAGTCGTTGCGATCGTAAAAAAACGAGCTACGTCCCTGTAAGACTATGTGAGTGTTTTTCTTTTATAAATTAATTTTATCATGTTCAATGAAATTAATTGATTACTTTATTTAATAAATGATTAGCAGTAAATTACTGTAAATATTATTAATAAAATTGTAAATATCAGGAAATTATTGTAATTAGCATATGCACGGGATACACCACTAGATTAGAGCTCCTTGACCATTGATTTTCCAATTAACATAATAAAACAATATAAACTATTTTGACATTGGGAACGCCTGTTATTTGGTCACTCTCTCGTTCGGATAATAGTACTCGTGTGTCATGTTCGAATGGGTTCGTCTGGAGTACGGGCTCCAGTATGAATTGTCAGTGGTATGAGATACTAAAGAGATTGATTAAAATACCAGGCGATACTGATTTTTATTATTGTATAAATCACATGACATGCTCGATACATATATATTATTGTCCATACATACTTGTTACATTTTCTACTATCTTATTGATCATCATCTCACATGTATAATTTGTATTTTCTATATTCTCCACAGACAAACTATTCATGCACACGAATAAACCGCATCTCATGTACTCTCTATTTCATGCGTTCTCTGTAGACACATTTGTACTATACTGGGATAACTTCTGCTTATTTTATGTATAAATGTTTATACTTATCATCTCTATTCTATAATGTTACTATACTATTAGTATAAAGAGTAAATATAACAGGAGTAAGACTTGATAAATGTTAATAACATAAACTGACTTCATTATGTATAATTAAATTATATATCTTAACTCATATTACATATATATAACACTTCCCGAGTAAATATAATTATTGTTTTAACCATGCTTTGTATAGTATCGTAAAGGCAACATGTTAGGCATTGATAATGTTATAGTGCTAAAATAACCCTTTTATATATTACTGATTGTTAATATTATTATATTGTATCACTGGTGGTAAAACGTGTATTATATATTATTGTGACTGTAATACAGTATTATAAATATATTACTGCTTCCTTCATTTTAACCGCTCATTATGTCGCTTTCTGATCACCCGGGTTGCATGCCTAGGTTGATGCTCAGATATTTCGTAGCACCTGATATTTTCTGAGATATATCTGTTGGTTTCTGGAATCAATCTGACAACTAATCAATATCACTGAAATATCAACAATCTAATTGGCCAGGTCGGTTAATTCAGGTGGGAGGTTTTCCGTTCAATAGAACGTTCCTTAATTTAAGAACTACCTTTCAAATTTTTTTCTTGGTTAAACACCAATTAGACTGGTATAAATCAGTCTCAATATACTGAATATCAGTATATCCCCTGTATAAAGAAATTAATTTACTCATACAGTACTTGGAGTGAGGTACGCATAAAGCGAATCTCCTTAAGACAATTACATTCCCCGCACCGGTGCTAACGGGTTACTGGACGCTGGTCTCCCAAGATACAACACTCCTTCACGGTATTTGAATAGCACTACCAAATCATCGTACGGTCAAACCGAAGTTAACCAGTACCTTCACAGGATTATGAAGTAGCGGGACAAAGACAAATTTCGGAGAATATTTGCCTTTACTTTGGAGGAGCACCCACTGTAGAAGAAGAAGGAAGGTTGAAGAATATTCTTCTTCGGAAGTCCCAGATTCAAACAACAATTCTATTAAAGAATCTGTTGAATTTTCTGAGCCCTCTCTTCAGAACGAATTTTTGCAGAATCTCCTTTGAAAATCGCTTCGGAAACTGATTTTTCACTTCCTGTTGGAAGTTACTTCAAGACAGAGACAGAACTTCACTTCCCAGTTCAAACGCAGAGAGAGAGAGAGTTTTTGTTGTGGTGTGTCTTCAATTGAGAATACGGAGCGCTATTTATAGCGCTCTGGGAGGGGCAATCTGGTCCGAACCCAACGAACAGTTGCAACGGTTCAATTCAACTGCCGCAACCGTCCAACCGCCGCGACGGTTTATAGACAGCCGTTGGCGGGGCGGGTTAGATCCGGATAGCGGAGCAGGTATGCTCCGCGCAACCCATACCCGTGAGACCCGGTTCAAAAAGAACCAGGCCGGTAGGCAACCCGCACCTAGACCCAGACCCGAGCCCGGCCGGCCGACGCCAGCGGCGGCGTGTACCCGCGCAACCCATACCCGTGAGACCCGGTTCAAAAAGAACCAGGCCGGGTAGGGAACCCGCACCTGCACCCAGACCGAGACCCGAGCCGGCCGGCCGCCGCCAGCGGCGGCGCGCGCGCGCATGTGCGGGCATGGTTTCTTTCCAATCGCGCACGAAAGCTCCAAGTACCCAAAGGGCACGCTATTTGTTCTCAATTTTCTCTATTTAAACACTACAAACTTTCATCCCATGGCCAATGTGGGACTAAATGCCTTTAGCTACCTTTAGTCCCATTTTTGGTTTTGAATTAGGCAATCTTTAGACTTGAATATCTCATTCATTCGAAATCGGAATTGAACATGTGAATATACCACGTTCATCCCCATGGAAGGAGAACACACTCCAACCATCATCCAATTGATTCGATCAACGGATCTCGCCGTAATTCAATTCAAAGATTCACATAATATTCTTCATATTCCAAAATTATCTTGAGACAGCCACCCTTTCTGATCCATAAGTATCTTTATTATTTGTTTCTATTTCCTTATTTATTCATATCTCTATTTATATCATGATCACTGACTCTTTTGCAGGTATTCTTGCACTTATTTTGTAACGCCCCGATCCCACGGATACGGAGACGTCACTGCGACGTATATACGCAGGTCAGAAAATGCCCCCACGCATACACGCTAAGCATAAAAGTACAACAAGGATCAGAGTGCACGACAAAGCGTGATTTCCATACATATGCCAACATAAAAGTACAAATACAAGTCATCACAAGATATGATAAAGTATTACACATTACATGTATCTTTTATCACAACTAAGTCCAAAAAGCAAAGATACAATATAAACACAAAATGCTCACGAGTAGGATGAAGATCCCGTGAGTCAAAAGAGAGATCTGGCACAAGGACTGGAGCTAATCGGCCTGCTCACTAAAGAAAGCTTGGTCCTCTGTGGATGGCTCCACTTCGATCCAAGCTTCGGAACCTGAACATACAAATCCAAGGGAGTCAGGACCTCCCGAAAATGAACAGGTTATAGCCAAGTGGCTAAGAGATATGAATAATAAGAACGGAACAGCATAATGAATATAACCCAACAAGTAATGAAAGCATAAAGAACTAAAGTCAGAAAGAAATGGATGCATAGTTAAAGTCTATTATTATTATTACTTGTCTTACTGCGATATCTAGCTATGTGACCCAGCGTCCCAGCGCACATAGATCCATATCCTAGTAATACAAGGTTGTTATTGGAAACAACGGGGTATCAACGAACTATGTTTACAGTGGACCCCGTACATGCCCGGGATAACGGTCCAGGATTGTTCCGTTGCTTGGTGACGGAAGCCAGCCGCTAGGCTATTCAGGAGGGACTTATGAATGCCCTTATCATGATAGTACTCAGGAAAAGGGAGCAAGCACTCCCCTCGGTCTCCTGGAGGCCCTCAGGTTAGACCGGAACATAATTGTACAATATACCTAATGCCACTGTAAACACGAACACATATCGATATCCGCATGTTTCCCCCTGACCCAATGTAAGTTGGTCCATTTTATACAAAAGTTGAATGCATCATGCTTGGTTCAAGAGATGGCATGATAAGTGGTGATATTCACTATTTAACATGTCATGAAACGAGAATATGTAATAACAAGTCATGAAGTTACAAGAGATAACATCCATCCAGTAATAGGTCAAGTAGTATCAGTTATGAAGCATGAACAAGCATAATATAATACACATGTATCAGGGTAAGATCCAAATTTAGAAAAGAAATCAACTATAAACAGCTTAAATTAGTCGACTAGGTGGAAGGTGTAGTCGACTGGTAGGGGTCTTAAGTCGACTAACAGTCTGGATTAGTCGACTAAAACTGGGTTCCAGAGAGTTGATATTCTGTTTCAGGGAAAGTTAGTCGACTAGGTAAAAAGGGTAGTCGACTAACACACGCAAGTCGACTAACAGTCAAGCTAAGTCGACTTGAACTGGGATACAGAGAGTTAAGTTTGTTTCAGGAGTCGACTAAGGTGAGAAGGGTTAGTCGACTAGTAGTCTATAGTCGACTAATAAATAGGATAAGTCGACTAGGGCCGAGAGTTGGGTTTCTGGTTCGGTAAGGTTAGTCGGCTAGGGAGGAATGTGTAGTCGACTAACAGTGATTTCCAGAGAGTTGAGGTTTATTTCCAGAAAGGGTTAGTCGACTAATGATCAGGGTAAGTCGACTAAACTGTGTTTCAGAAACAGGTTAAGGTTCAACTAGAAGGGTTAGTCGACTAATACCTAGGTCAAGTCGACTAATCCGGGTCTGTAAGTAGCGTACAGAACAGAATTTGCTGGTCAAATTTGAAGGTCAAAAAACCTGATTTTGGAGGCACAAGTGTACAAGAAGTGGGGATACAAGTATACTAGGAAATTCACATGTCTTGGTGATTAAAATACTCACTAGGAGTGATCAATCGGCGTTTTATGCGGTCGAAAGAGTCGTTGACGACGAATGGCGCCAAGGTGATCTTCGGTGGCGAAGAAGGCTATGATCCAAGGTCCAAGGTGGTTGCTTGAGGTGGAGATGAAGTCCTTGAGGTGGTTCTTGGAGCTAGGTTGAGGTTGAGAAGGAGGAGAGATCTCTTGGTGAGGGCTAACACTTAGGTGAAATGAAGAAAAAGGAAAAGAAATGTAAAGAGATTGTTCATATAGG
>JAVJIF010008840.1:0-128863 GCA_038442645.1 Agave tequilana | reverse complement strand
GGTTTCTGTCCAAAAATCTTGACGTATTTGCATGGTCCCCGACAAATATGCTCCAGGTGGATCCCTATGTCATTGCCACAAGCTGTCCATCCTCTCTGAGGCTAAACCAGTGAAGCAGAGTCACAGAAGATGAATGCAAAACGTCTCCAAGCCCTGAACGATGAAGTTGACCGGCTTCTCAAGACTGACTTCATCCGAGAGACACTTCCCAGACTGGTTCGCCAATCCAGTTCTGGTGAAGAAAAAGAATGAGAAGTGAAAAGTCTGCATCGACTTCACTAATTTGAACAGGGCATGCCTCAAAGACAACTTTCCGCTGCCCAGCATAGATCAAATGGTTGACGTAATAGCGGGTTATGAACTCCTCAGCTTCATGGATGCCTACTCGGGGTACAATAAAATCAACATGCATCTAAACAAATGAAGACATGATAATCTACACAATCGGATGTGCTATCTACTACTACAAAGTCATGCCAGTCAGCTTGAAGAACGTCGGGGCCACTTTCCAATGTATGGTCAACGAAGTCTTCAAGGAGCTAATCAGAAATACAATGGAGATCTATGTTGATGACATGCTCGTGAAGAGTCTCGATCGCTCCAGCCACGAAAAGGACTTGGAGGAAGTGTTCGCTCTCCCCCGGAAGTTTAATGTGAAACTTAACCCTGAAAAGTGCACATTCGGGTAGCTTTCAGCGAATTTCATGGGTATCTAATCACTCAGTGGGGAATCAGGGCAAATCCTGACCAGATATCTGGCATACTGGAGATGAAGTCCCTGACCACTGTTAAGGAAGTCCAGATTCTCAATGGTCGTCTCACCGCCCCTCAACTGCTTCCTTATCAGATCAAGTGATAAGTGCAAGTCCTTCTTCCTTGCCATTAAGAAGAATGAAGCTGACTTTTGTTGGACGATCAGTGTGAGGCAGCATTCCAAAGCTTGAAGGCTTATTTGGCAGCTCCCCCACGTCTCTCTCGGTGAAACGCTATCTTTTACCTGGCAGTCTCTGACACCGGAGTGAGTGCAGCTTTGGTTCGGGAAGACAGGGGTATCCAAAAGCCTGTTTACTATGTCAGCAAAACATTAATCAATGCTCAAACAAGATACACGAGGATTGAAAAGCTAGTGTTCATTCTCTTAGTCACCATGAGGAAGTTAAAGCACTACTTCCAATCCTTCCCCATCATCACGCTGACAGAGTACCTACTGAGGACCATTATGGAGAACCCCGAAGGAATGACAGAATCGCAAAGTGGGTCACAGAGATCAGACCACTTGAAATCACCTTCGAGCCGAGAACATTGATCAAAGGGCAGATACTGTCGGACTTCATTACCAAGTTCACTCTAGAACACCATCACGGAACAACTCCTTGAAAGGCTGGATCCTGAATGTGGACGGAACATCAATGGAAAGGGAGTCAGAGTTGGGGTAGTCCTTACTACTCCCGATGGATCTATCGTGGAGCAGTCTTGCACTCTCGGGTTTCAAGCCACCAATAACGGGGCGGAATATGAAGCAGCGATTGCAGGCCTCAAGATGGCGACTGCCCTCCAAGTCGTGGAGCATGAAGTCGATGTGATTTGTTACTCATAGTGAGTAAGATCAACGGGGAAAACATAGCCAAAGACGATCGGATGGCCGCGTACTTGAAGATTATCATGATCCATTGCGACTTCAAATAGATCCTGAGATCGAAGAACAAACACGCAGACTCCCTGGCCACACTAGCCTCGGTCGTCGACTTCCAATTTAGACGTGAGATTCCTATTGAGCACATCCCGAAGCCGAGCATTCACATGCCCGACTAGGAAGTCTTGTGTATGGATTCTTCTCCAGGGTGGAGGGACAAGGTTGAAGTTCAAAAGTTGTAACATCTTGCCACTAGGTATATACTCTTAGGGAGACTCCTATACAAGAAGTCATACTCCAGGTTACACCTTGACCGACACTTAAGGTGCCTCAGGCCGGAGGAAGTCAGGAGCATGATGCAAGAGATCCATGATGTCTAAAATCTCGATATAAGTATCGATTAATAATTTTTTAGTATCAATATCATCAATATTTGTTTTAAATATCGACAATATTAACCAAATCAAGATTAATATATAGAGTTAAGTACCTCAAAATATAATATTGCCAATATGTATACATGTTTACCATTTTACTGTTTTTATCGAAAATTCATTATTTTTATAACTGTGCAAAAATATTAAGTATAACAGAAATTCCAGAAGAAGCAAGTGTTTAACCCTTAAACTAAAAACAAATAGCCCAAAAATATTTTATTAAAGTTCACGGGGCTAAAATCGATGCATCCAAAGAAAATTAAAAGAGATAATGTCAAAATATCTTTTCCTTTTTGTTGAAAAAGAAAAGAAAAGAAAAGATGTTTTGGAAACAAGAACAATATTATTCAAAAAAAAAAAAAAAACAAAAATATTAAGAAGAGTGTTTTTTAAACAAAACAAAATATTAAGAAGAGTTTTTTTTTTTTTTTTTGGTTGTTGAGAGGATCTTTGATCTCTGTCCTCATCAATAAATAGGGCAGAAAGTCACAGGGATCACTTGAGGTAGCCAAGTTAAACGGCACACCAGTTTGTAGGGGTGAGCATCGGTCGGTTCGGTTCAGTTTTTGCTACTTTTTTTTTTCAAAACCTAACCTAACCGATTAGACTTAGCAACCAAACCGAACCGACTCAGTTCGGCTCGGTTTTTCGATTTTTTCGGTTAGGCCTATATTGCCATCATTTCTTGCATTACACTGTATTTGGACTCTTATATCAAAGCTCACATAATTATTACTAACTTTTAATGACAATAATGAAAAAAAGAACTATATTAATATAAATATTATTCTTAATTGTGATGGTGTACTTAACATATCTTTCACATATTCAACATAAAAAAGATGGTATTACTAGAAGTAATGAGATAAGTTTCCACCAGTTTTTGTTATGAATTATATGATTCACGAAATTGAATTTGCGTGGGGTGATATATAGGAAAAGAGATTCGGTTCGGTTCGGTCGGGTTCAGTTTTTGGAACACAAAACTGAAACCCGATCGAACTAGAGCGGTTCGGTTCAATTCGGGTTCGGGTTTCGATTTTTAGCCGGTTATTTCGATTATAACCGAACTCTGCTCACCCCTGGCAGTTTGGCAGTGACACAATTACCAAATTCTTCTGATTACCAATTAACTAAACTGATTAGTCATCCACATGAGCCCACCGTCTCTCCTCTCCAGTTGAAAACAAGGAGGCCTTGAACCCAACACATAACTAACTATGCTTGCCTATCCACAAAAATTAACAATCATATAAAACAATTTTTTTTTTTTTTAATCAGAACTGGGCCTTTTAAAGTCCCGTTTTGTCCTAAAAAATAAAACAAAATTTCCCCCACTTCATATATTATTATTATGAAATAAAACTTCACACATGCATGCATGCATGGATGCTGATATCATCCTTGTCATCAGTCCAAAGATCTTTCCTGATCAAACACACAACTAAACGGGGGCAATTGGAAATCAAACACAGAGAGAGAGAGAGAGAGAGAGAGAGAGAGAGAGAGAGAGAATAATAATAGTAAAGGACAAGATCGATCAATGGTAAAGGCCAAGAAAGAGTTAAGAGAGTTGGTTAGAAAAAGACTCACAAGTGGGGTATATCATATGACAGAGAGATAGGAAGGAGACAGAGGGAGAACCACGGCCAATCACCTCCCACAGACCACCACCGCCTAGCTGTCCTTTGCTTGACAAGTCCCTTTCACTTCTTTAACTCTCTCTCTCCCCCTAGTAGCTGCTGGCATTTTGGTCTTGTGCTAAATCCAATTATATACAACTAATCCCATGCCATCGCAACTTGCACATTGCACAGGTCCACTTGCTTGGCAAGCAACTCTATATATATAGATTCAAGGGAGGCGAGTATATTAGAGAGAGAGAGAGAGAGAGAGAGAGCGAGAGAGAGTGATGATCAGTTAGCTCTATAATCCCCTGGCAGTTATTACACAGTTTATGGCAATATTCGCAGCAGCGGTGATGAGTAGAGAAAACCACGATGGCAACAAGGATGAGGACGGGCACGAGCACGACCTGGTGATGCCTGGATTCAGGTTTTACCCGACAGAGGAGGAGCTCATCGAGTTCTATCTTAGGCGAAAGCTGGAGGGCAAGAGATTCAATGTTGAGCTCATCACCTTCCTCGATCTTTATCGATATGATCCTTGGGAGCTTCCTGGTTTGTTCATCTCCCTCCCTCCCTCCCTTCCTCTCAAATATACACACACTGGAGATATGTGTACATATAGCTCGATGAATCTTGATTTAAAAGTTTATTGATTAGTATCACATAATATTTGTATATATATGTCAACATATATAGATAAAACAGATGATGATAAAATATCTTAGGGTGATAGAAGAAAATGATGCCCATGAAAATGGGAAAAAAGTAAAGAAATGTCCCCCCCTTAATTTTCACTCCATTAATTCAGGCAAAACAAAAAAAAAATTTTATTTTATTATTTTTTTGGGGGAAGAAAATTATAGCTCAAACTTGTTTCTTTTTCTTCTTATTCTTCTCTCTCTCTCTCTCTCTCTCTCTCTCTCTCTCTCTCTATTTTTTTTTACTTTTTTAGCTTTATTTTTGGGTTTTCCCTTAATAATCAAATGAGGGAAACATCATTTTCCTAAGCTACTCCCAAAGAAATAGATATATAGAACCAAAAGAGTCATCAAAATTAAAAACCCTAATAATAACTGAGTTAGTGCACACACACACACATATAGATATATGTGTGTGTGGAAAAAAATTTTTCTCATGTCAAAAGTATTAACTTGTGAGGATATTTTTCTATTAACTAATTCTATTTGTCACCAATTTCTTCATACTCCTGACAGAATTAGATATATAGAACCAAAAAAGAGAGATCATAATAATTCAAAAACCCTAATTTGAAAAGTATTCAAATTTATGCATATATGTGACACATACATATTTCATTGGAATTGGCTTGTTTTCAGCATTGGCAGCGATCGGAGAGAAGGAATGGTTCTTCTATGTTCCGAGAGACCGAAAGTATCGGAACGGCGACCGGCCCAACCGGGTCACCACCTCTGGCTACTGGAAGGCCACTGGAGCTGACCGGATGATCCGGTCAGAGAACTCAAGGCCCATAGGGTTGAAGAAGACCCTTGTTTTCTACTTTGGGAAAGCTCCAAAGGGCATTCGGTCCAGTTGGATCATGAACGAGTACCGCCTGCCTCATATCGAAACCCATCGATATCAGAAGGTAATTGCTGACAATTTGGTATGCAAACTAGTACAAAGAGAAGGAAGTATAAATGTGTAAGCTCAAAAACAGCAGCAAGTAGCAAGAATATTTCATAGAAGTATGCAACACAATCCATATCTAGGCTTGGAAATTAGGGTTTGGATCCTTGCAATCTTTCACATGAATGAATGTTAGAACTGTTCATATAAGAAATTAATCATGACTGGAAATTTATTTTGATTTCAGGAGATTTCTCTGTGCCGAGTCTACAAAAGACCCTGCGTCCAAGACCACTGCCACCTCCCTGGCACTCTTTCCTCAAAGCCTTCCTCTTCCTCCAAAAACACATCCATCTCAGATAAAAGGCACAAGTCGTCGCCAACCTTCGGAATATCGCTTGCAAGCGACTCCCCGTCCCCCGACACAGACCATAAATTTCATGAAGCTGCCATGGACATGTCCTCAGTGGTCTACAGCGCGACAACAAACAATCCGATTACTACCACACTGAGCACTGCAATGGATGAAGAAGTGGCTCCAATACCCGCATGCGACGCCATAGATGAGTTCAACAGGTTGCTTGGCAAATTCTTGAATCAGCCTGAGCAAATTCTCTCCATGCCACCTCAGCCTCAGCCGCTTACTCTCAATGCGTTGCCGAATTCGTTGCCGGCACCGATTCATGACAAGATCTGGGAGTGGAACTCCCTGCCAGAGGCTGGAAGGGATTACAATGCTAGTGATTTTAAGTGATGCATATGTAGGTAGACTGACCAAGAATTAGTAGTCCATTTCATTTGCATTATTATGATTTTCATTGCTGTTCTCATCTTTGTTCAGTAGCTTATATGATGAAAAATATCGTTGACAATATTATTTTATAGTTGTATGGAATAACCGTTGAATTCCCTTGAGTAAATGACATATGAAGCAATGTTTCATTGATATTGTCGACAGGATTTAATACAATCAAACGATACTCTACCACTCAGTTTGATGTCAAAATTCTGCAACCGATATTTATACCGATAATGACATTTTTAATACAATCAAACGATACTCTACCACTCAGTTTGATGTCAAAATTCTGCAACCGATATTTATACCGATAATGACATTTTAAACCACCTTGTTTGAAGTACAACTTGTGAAAATTCAAAAAAGCATACATAAAAAGGAAAAAGAAAAGGAGGAAAATTGAATTTGTGCAGACATGCATTAAGGGTGCCCTAATTGAGAAAGGACCTACAGGGGATCACTGAGGACATGTGATGGGACGATCACTGTCAATTTTCTCGGGGTGTGGTGTTGTGTGGGACTAACCGTAGTAGGACCATTTTGCTAACCGCCTCTCTCATTCATAGCGGTCAACGCGTCTTGAAAGCCATTTAGTCGAGTGAGGTCACTGGATCCCATTAGGAGGCTCATCAGAGTCAATAGCTCAAATGGGCGTGATGATCGACGAAAAACGCGCTGAGCAAAAAAAATTCCTAACGGTAGAGGGTGCATTCTCTTCTATTTTGTCCTCTCTCTAATGCTAGACGCTGGAATGGAGGTGAAAGGAGCCCCTACTTCTACGAAATATTTTTTGCTCACCACGTTTTTCGTCACAGTGGTCACCGCGCCTATCTGGGCAGTTGATTCTAGTGGACCTTCGGGTGGGACCCAGTGGCCTCACCCGACTGAATGGCTCCAAAGACGCGGTGAACGCTGTGAATGAGAGAAGCGATGAGCAAAATGGACCACCACTTCTGCTTCTATATACATTTCACAGATTTGGTTCATATGTGTAAATCACACATACATATTATAAGAGGGCTAATCTTAGTTGACACGTGAATAAGATATCGGGTTTTCGAAAAACAAATCTTTAAAGTTTTTGACCTCTTATAATATTATAAGATGAATAGCCTCCCGTGTGGGAAAATTAATTTTCTTTTAATATGGCGCACACAGGTGAACCAAGCCCACATTTCAAGCTTTTGATGTTCTCTCGTCATTGAACCAAGGCACTATCACGCTTCATATACATGTAGACCCTGCGTCGTATTCGGCCTTCATATATGTTCACGTGGATCTCATCATTGAACATAAGATGTGGCCTTTTACATATTATGTGAAGAGCCCTGCAAGTTTTCTTCTCTCCTCGCGTTGTTTCTTGGTTTGAATGGTGGCCCAATTGTCACTTTGTAGATCATATGCATAAATACGACTAGATAGTAGCTTGGGCCATTTTGTGTATGTCCCACCTCATTTGGCTCTTGAATGCACATACTAATGAGTAATGACTAAAGGCAACTAGATATTTTCACCTTGTGCTCGTGTAAGTAAAAGGAAGAAATGACCCTATAAATTAAGGTGTGCTCTCTGTAAGAAAAGGGTGATGTTTAACACACCAGTGGGTCAACTATTGACTGGGGCGGAATAAAATAAGAGGGACAATGTAACACAAGTTGTAGTGTTCCTCTTAGGGGTAGAAATGAACTAAAATAATTAAAAAATAGTTCGTTAATTATTCGTCCCGTTATTCGATCGGATTCGATTCGACTGCTCATTAAACGTAAACAAATACTTTTTACTATTCAATATTTAAACGAATCAAATCTGAGCATTCTAGTATTTGATTGGTCGCTGATATTGCCCATCAAAATTGTCACATTCTCATACTTATTATATAATAAACTCTGCTTTAATCCTAATTATTGTCTAATTTATATGCAAGTCCATTGCTAAAGGAACGGAAAGAGAAACGAGCCCAAAAGCCCATCAAAATTCTGATTTAATTCAGAATTAATTCGAAATCAGAAAATCAGGGCAGATCAGGGCAAATCAGATCGGTTGAAAACCAGTTAAAATAAATCTCTATAAATCAATTGGTTAAAACCAAAGATCAAATATCGTTTTGTCAAATCCAGGAGCTGAAACGGGAAATTCAGAACCAAAGCATATCACGAAACCAGAGAGCTGTACCCCCCGGGTGTGGCCAGGTGTGGCCACCTGGCCACACCCTGGCCGCAGAAACGTGGCCAAAGTCACGTTTTCGCGGCTTGATTAACGTTGTTGGGGGAGCGTTTGCTCCCCCTATCTTCGTACACCCCTCGCCGTTGGGTTTTGCCTATAAATACTGAGTTTTTCAGAGACCACAGGGAACGACCATACAGAGATAGATTCTAGGCCATTTTTTCACTCTTTTTAGTGTAGGTTTTCTTCCTTTTTATATAATTTTCAGTTTTCATTTATGTAATTCAGAGGAGATCAGAGTTTCATAGGAGAATGAGAGCGAAGTTTGTGCTGAAAGTGACACCGTTGTAAATTGTTCTTCTTTTCTCTTATTGTTACAAAATTGAATCTATAGTTACTTTTTATGTACTTCTTTATTTTTGTGTTCTTTTTCTTCTTTTCTACTTCTCTTCTTTTGGTACCAATTGCTATCCAAGTGAGTCATAGCATCGAAAAAGCCTTGCCCTTGCGAGTGCCACCGATAACTCATGACGATGGATTTATAGTCTCATTCTGTATCATTTCATACTTGTATCGTCTTGATGATATAATGTGAAAGAGACGGGAATAAACTCGTATGCGCTATGCGCTGATCGCCTCCACTTCAAGGTAACATCATTGCCACAGATTCAAGGTAAGTACTTAGCCAAAGGAGGTAAGTAATTTTCTAGTTTCTTTTCTTTTAATTCTTTAGTTTAGAACACCACAATCTACCACTTCTTTTATCACTTTTTTCGATTTCTTTATATATAACAATTTTTGATTTTCTCCATCTTCTTAATCTACAACTTTCTTTCTAACTTAATTGTAACTCTATTTTTCTCTTTTCTTTTAAAGTAAAGAAGAATTTTAACCATTGATTGTAGCATAAAAGAGAACTTATTAAAAAAACTTCCATCACTAGTCCCTTCTTGTGGATCACGACCCGCATAGCCACTTGCTATAGCGGTAGTATTGAGTACTTGCACATTCTACTCTTAAGTTCTGAAATGCTGCATTCTTATGTGTAGGTTCAAACTCAATCAAATTTTGGCGCCATTGCCGGGGAGGGACGGTAAGTTATTCTCTTTTTAGTTTTATATTTTTAGTTAACTTTCTTCTTTGTTCTTGGTGTACAGGTTTAACAAGGAAATTTTTGCTGCAGTGGACATATAAGTGGCTCTGGACTCTACTTTAGAAAGTAGAGCCCAGAAGCCCTCAGATTTGCTACATGCTAGTGGTAATTTGAGTGACCTACTAACCTGTATTTTTGCAGGATGGCTGAAATGCAAAGCTAAAATACTGTAACTATTTATTTTCTTATTTGTCTCACTTTATATATTTTCTAACCTCAACAGTAAAATGATATTTGTTAAATACTAAAAAAGGTTTAGACTTTGCATTTAGGCACATGTCTAATTCGTTTACATTTTACATTGCTGTTGAAGAGTGCTGAAGTAAAAGGTACGTATGCATAGCATATAGTTTAGGAAACATTCTTGGGTGATACTTGCTTGTGAATGTTACTTTTCTATATCTTGCACACTTTGCACAATTAATCTTAAGGGCTTGTCCTATAAATAGGATAAGGTGAGGAAGTCATTACCCTCCCTTAACCTACAAATCATCTCCTCACTCACTAACCAGCCTAAGTAAACCTGAGTAGAAGTTGGCTCTAGGGACATCTCGAACACATATAGGAGACTGACCTAAGGGGGAAGTTGATTTGAATTTGATTCTTGCCAAATCAGTATCTAAGTTGGAGATTGAGGGGCGAAACCCTGAAGGTTGGTGGTTTGGCATAATTAGGCCTGTTACTTAGGCACGGATACCTCCCACTAATCTTTCTCCTACCTGACCGATTAACTTGTGGTCAGATTCAACAATTTACCCCCATGGACAGTCTAACCAGTTAGAAGTCATCTAGGTCTAAGGTCTACCCTAACTTAGATTAGATTTTTTTTTCTTTTTATTTGTTTGCTTATTTGTTTTTTTGTTTGTGTTTGACAATTCTTGTGTGATATGGCTTATAAAAAAAATTTCAACTTTAATGGTAATCTATATTTTACCCCATTTGACTCGGATAATTCCAACCAGATTTTTTACAATATAACCAACCAAATACACCGGGTTGGACTTATCCGAATCAATATAACCCATGCCCCCAATCTTATGACCATAATTTTCAAAATAATTTCAACTCTTCACAGAGTCAATGGGGATTCACCTCCCCCGAGTCCAATTTTCAACCAACTTGTCCTCCTTATCCACCTTGTCCACAATTTTCACAATATTCATTTCTGATTTTGCTTCCTATACTCCTTTTCTAGACCAACCATTGAAGAAAAATCTGATCTAGAAAGAGTATAGAAGCCATGTAGGAGGCCGAACGAAAATTTTAGGCCTCCCCTATTCCACAATATTTCCAAGATTCATACTCAGTTCCACCAGTTCAAAATAATAAACCGTCAATCTTGGAAATGAGTATGCGTGAGTCCAAGCAACAATCACAAAATCTGATGGACTCACGATTTCACCACAAATTTTAAAACAAAACTTCATCTTTTCAACTCCAATCACAACAAAACGATGAACCAATCGACTATGAAAAGCTGCTTGAAGCCATGACTCAGGCTCAAATCACTAATAATCATGACATAGATATAATGGTCCAAACTCTCCATTCTCACCCTTTGGCCATTCCTGATGTCGCTAACCATTCTGTTAGAGCCAAAGAATTATATTGTTTTGGAAAACAAGATTCCATTTCAGCACACCCATTTGAACTTTCCCAAATTCCAAAATTTGAAAACTACATTGACATTTTGATAAGTTATCCCTTTCCTGATTGAACTTGAGAATGAATATGATCCTGAACTTCAACTTAGTAATTCAATTCTACTTCCTGATTCAGTAATGACTCCAGTATCTTCACTTGATTTCAATCCTTCTTCAGAGTCCATATTGGATCTTGTGTCTGTCCATCGGGAAATTGAATCACTAATCTTTTATGATCATTGATCGTGAAATAAAACTGATAAGAATTACCGTCTAGCTTTGGGCTAATGGGTCGTGTCCACGAGGAGGAATGCGATGAAAGTTTTTTGGTGTTTTTGTTTAGAAAGTAAAGGATGGTGTTTGTTTTTTAGTTGAAAAGAGAATGGAGAGAAGAAAAGTGATTTAAAGAAAATTTTAAAATTTAGAAAAGGCTTTGAAGAAGATGATCTTTTAGAAAATGATTTGAGAGTGATGTGATTTAAATTATTAAAAGGATTCGAGCTCACAAATTTTCTACTCAACTACGTACTTATCTCAAGAACATTTGGGTGCATCACTTTTATCATAAGAAAAAATCTTTAGTTTCTTTTAATGTCCAAGTAAAACAAATAAGATGGTTTAGTTTAAATCTTAAGCCCTTTCTTAACACATCATTAAAAAGAGAATGTTAAACTATCAAGCGCGAAGAAGCAAGTATGGAATAAAAATAGTTTAAAAAGATTTGTGCTTTGAAAGTCTAAGTTTAAAATAAAGACATCCTCATGTGTTTCAAGAACAAAGTTTAACTCAGGGATTTTTCTGATTCAAAAAGGGTTGCTTTCATAAAAATCAATCAAGAGAGAGGAGGTAGAAGAGATTAATTAGTGAGCTCAGAAAATAATTTAGCTACTCATGTTGAAAGAAAAACAAACAAGAGAATGAAAATCAAACATAAACATACTGAATTTAAGTCGAGTTGAATAAGCGAGTTGAAACTCCTTTAATTGTCACTTCAAAGATGAATTACACACTCAATTCTACGCTTCTCTCTTTGCTAGTCTAAACTGAAAAACAAAAAGGAGATACAACTTCTCTGAACTATCTAACAATACTCCTAAAACCTTAAAAAAATGAACAAGAATTCTAATCCTAGTCTTCGCCCATTTTTCAGTACAAAACCCTGCCTTTTATAGAAAAAATCCAGAGAAAAAAGAGTGAGGAGATAAGGGGAGCAAGCGCTCCCTTATCTCCACCAACAGGCTGCGGATCCGCGGCTATGGATGTGGCCTTGGCCACATTCAGGTGGGGATTGGTTGACGTGTAATTTGGCCCCCTTTGTTCGGCTGGATTTGTTGTTACTTTGTGATTCTGATCTGATCTCTGGTGATTATCAAGCTAACCAATTTAGATTCTGATAAAACCAAATTAACCAGTTTCTAACCTCCCTGATTTGTCATAATCAGCCCTGATTTACTGATTTCGAATTAATTCTGAATTAAATCAGAATTTGATGGGCTTTTAGGCTTGTTTCTCTTCCCTTTCCTTAAGCAATGGGCCTGCACTTAATAAAGAAAAATAAGACTTTATGAATAAGATTTATTAGATAATAAATATTGTAATGTGACAATATATATGCAATATATGTGACCGATCACATATTTATCTTTTGCTCGCCCTTGAGCAAAAACATCAAAACTAATCCTAATCAATTATTAGACCAATTTCGCAGGTCACTCGATTGCACTGAGCATGTGCAATAAGCCGTTAAACCTCTAGGTTATCCCTAAAGGACGAGTTTTGTCTCGTGAGGGTTTTCAGTGGATTGCACCCACAAAATCTATAAAGAAAGAAAAAATGTTAGTATTTTCGAAAAGAATTTTGAAAAAGAAAGAAAATATTTGAAGTATATTTGTAAGAGTTTAAGTAATTTATAAGTTATAGGAATATCAAAATTTTCATTTCTAAACTTAGTCTCTATTCAAAAACATGTCATCAATCAAAGTAAGGAGTCAAATTGTATTCTCATCTAGTCTATTACTTTACCCTGAGTCATATGCACCTTCGTGATCGTGAAGTTTGACTAAGGGTTCTTTAACATTAACTCCTATGCCTTATTTATTTTTGGTGGTATTATTCCTTAGTTCCATTAGGCTTTCTAATCTGTCCATTGTAGGCTATCTAAAAATCACTGAAGACAAGTCATCCAAAAGCAAAATTCAAACTCCAGACGCAAGGCTAATCATCGCCACCAGCGTAGCACCAAGACGCGAGGGTTGAAACCCGCGTCTCAACATCACTGCAAGGACCAAGACGCGGAGCGTGAAAGCCGCGTCTCAGCATTATTGCAGTACCAAGACGCAGAGTCCAAAGCCCGCGTCTCACGTAAAGCTTGATGCAGAATTTGAAGCTCGCGTTTCTCAAGCATCACCTCAATGGCAAAACGCGAGGCTCAAAACTCGCGTCTCGATTATAACTGCCCTCATTACTGGGTCAATTACTGCCCACGTAATGAGAGATTTAACTCCCTTTATAGAGTATTTTTAGGGAATATTTTTACCCCCTGAAGCCTCTATAAATAGCCCAGTTTGTTATGAAAGAGGGGTCAGAAAAATCTTTGGTCCAAAGAACTTCAGTTGTAAGCCGTAGAAGGACCAAGATCTCGAGCTAAAAAAAGAGAGAGTTCAACTTTTCTAACAACTTGCTGTGTACAAGTTTGTTTTTGTCTACAATCTCTTTGAGATTTTTATTGGACAGAAGCTGTGTTACTTCGTCCACCATTCAAAGAGAGGATTCCCAAGAGGTCCTGACGTTCACCCGGTCAACGAAAAATAAGATTCACTTTCCATCGCCACATCAAGAACCCGGTACTAAGCAAAGGGGAGATTTGAACTTGAATATCTTCCCTCTCTTGTAAAGGATTATTGATCCGTTGTAATTTTCTTTACAATCAGATAAAGAATTTTCATCTCGATCTTCAATTTTTCCTCACCCAAATAAGAGAGGGCGACTCTGCTTGGATTTCTTTCTCTACCGATGAGCAAGTTGTGGCGCAAGGTGACGCACCTACATGGAAAAAAATCACAAATCACTCATTGTCGAGTTCGATCAGGCAAAGTATGAAGAATTTCTCTCTTCTGACTCCAAGAGCCCTAGAGCGCAACAGTACCTCAAGGTCTCCTCGGGGACCCGCTCTCAAGTTCACTCTGAGATCCCTTCAGCTACGACTGACAAGAAGAGTGCCGTGACTAATCATATCACACGTAATACCCGCGTCAACGTCTCCTATGAGACCCGCGAGGTTAGCGTTGCTAATATTCAGCCCGTTCATGCCCATCCTCTTCCTCAGTTCCAGATCACCAGGGATTCCCAGCAACCCGTACGGCGTAACCGGAACGCTGAACGATGACAGAGATGACGTGCGCGTCAACTACAGGCGCGAGAAGCTGGAACAATTACTTGTCCAGCAGATACAGAACGCGAGGCTCAAGCCGCGTCTCTCCTGAACCACGTCAGACACGCGAAGTCCGCGTTTGGAGACCTAGGCCTGCGTTTCTGAAGCTCCACTTCCCAAATGTGACATTCAGCAGCGCAAGGTCCGTACCTCTTCTCAGAGACACAAGACCCGCGTCTCCCCAATCAGATGCGGAATTGAGAAAATCCGCGTATCTCAACCGTCGGTAGCTAAACGCGACAACCAGCAATGCAAGGTCCGCATCCCTTCTCAGCAGAGACGCGAGGCCTGCGTTTTCGAGCCGAAATGCGAGAGCCGCGTCTGTCTTACAGGACGTGAGCTCCGGGTCTTAGAACCCTGCGTCTCAGCTTTGTGACGCAAGGATGGTTCTCAGAAGCTGAAAAGCCCTCGACAACCCGAGGTTGATCTCTTTAGTCTTCCTCCGACAGATCTAAGAGATTATTTGACAAAAAAAAGGAGTGCTAATCAGATCACTCTGTCTTGTTCCTGTGAACGGCTCATCATGACAATGCTCTCTAAATGCCGCTGCAGCTCACATACAAGCAAACAGTCGATGTTCAGACGATTGACCTCAACCTCCCGATTAGCCAAGAGGCGTCGTTCTTACAGAAAGGGAGCCTTCTCTGACATGGAGTACCTTGAAGTTACTGCAAACATAGTAAGCAGAAGTAGGGGAAAACAACCGGCGGTCAGCTCCGATGAGTCTGACACGAAACCAGAAGGAGGTAGCGGCATACTCACACTCGGACTGGTGCGGTCGCCTTGATCAACAACAATGCCCTAGCTCGGGGCATTGAAGTAAATGAATCACACTCCGCCATTGCAGAATCACAGGTCTCGAACTCTTCCATAGAGAAGGAAGCCTTCTCGTACAAGACAAATACTCCTGAGGAGATGGCCAGACGCTTTGAACAACAAACCTAGGTCCAGAGGGGACAATTCGATATGATTCGTGCTCAACAAGAATCCATCGATTCCCTCAAACATATGCTTGCACAATTGCTTGAAGATAAGAGGAAGTCAACCGACAAAACTTCTTCTGAGAAGTCTAAAGGCAAACGGAAAGAAGGAGAAAGCTCATCTTCCGTACAGATCGAGGAAAAGGAACAATCTAATTCTGAGTCGTCTAAATCCTCGTCTAAAGAGGAAGGCAACCCGAAAAATGGGGATATTCATTCTAAAAGAATGAGTCAATTGGAGCAGCGCCTCGAAGCCCTTACCAACCAGAAAGGCCTCCAAGAAGTGGAGTGGTCCGGCCATATCCAGCCGAGTGGGACCTTGTTCCGTACCCTCCTAAGTTCAAAGCTCCGAACTTACAGGATTTCAACGGCAAAGGGTCACCGAACCAACACATCTACTACTTCAAGTCTCAGATAGGAAATGTAGTAGATAATGATGCCATCTTGGCACGTTTGTTCATCGGCACTCTAAAAGGACTTGCCTTTGAATGGTTCATGAAACTCCCAGAAGGCTCCATAAAAAACTAGGGTGATTTGAAAAAGCTCTTCCTGACACGCTTCTTTGAAGACGACTAAGAAATTACAATGCCCACTCTCTTGGAAATAAAGCAGCGAAAGGGAGAGTCAGTCAAAATATTTGTGGAGAGATTTCAGAATATGGCACTCCGATGTCCTAGCGGAATGACCCAGGCCACCCTGGTAGAAACATACCGCCACAATCTACAAACTTCACTCCTAGCCCAGATGAGGTTGCTGAAATCCGCACATGGAAGCAATTGGTAGCAAGGCGAACAGGTTGAAGAAATTATCGCTAGGGTTAGGGCAGAAGAAAACAAGCCTGACCCGAGAAGTCGACAAGGCGCGTGCCAGAAATATCTTTTCAATAAAAAAGAAAAGATACCTTGGCGATAGAAACAAAATCCCCCGTCAAACGTCAGCCGGCCAGGGGAGGTGGTTCTTCACGTCAGCCACGTGCCAACAAGCAATATTCCTTTAAAGATGAGCATGTCAATTCGTTGTTCAAGTTACTTAATAAGAGCAACAGATTGAACCTTCCTGAAGCTAGACGTCCTGAAGAAGTCAGCAAGTCTGACAATCCTAACTACTGCCTGTATCATAGGATGTTAGGGCATCCACCAAGAGCTGTTACGTCTTCAAAGATATCCTTCAAGTTTTGATCGATGAGAAAGTGCTAAAGCTCTGTCTAGAGCAGAAGAAAGTGACGGCTAATATGACATCATTTCTTAATTTTGAAAAACAGCCTCCAGCACCAGCCGGAGTAGTTCCCATCCCGAAAGGGGAACTAAGAATGATCAATACGGACCCACACCATCAGCAGGCGAAAGGTCTTGTGCCTATCCCTATACCTCATGGAGAAATTATGTGGGTTCATCCCGACCTGATGGACGGCCAACAGTGGACTAATGTTACCAACAGAAAGTCCAAAGGTAAGGCGAAAGCTTCGTCCTGCAATGTGGTGTGCGCTTTCTCCCGGGAAGCAGAAACCGATGTCCCCTCACTAACCGATTCGGAAAAGAAAACAGTTGTCCTTTCCGCAGAACTCAATAAACCACTCGTGGCAGAAACTCGTTCGGGTCAATTGTATTTAAAGAAGTATGACGACATGGTGGCAATCTTTCCTAAACCTATTACAGAGCCAACTAAACCCTCCGCAAAGCAACCGGTGGAGAAGCAGAAAGAGCTTCGGTTTTCCAAGGCTCTCAAGGACAACGCGGAAGGATCCACAACACCTTACCGTTTTGACGTCTAGGCTCAACTGGCCAATATCCCGGCCAAGATCACCCTCTACGAGCTCCTGAGACTATCAAAGTCAACAAGAGAAGAGCTGAGGGAAGCCCTAACTAATACTGAGGTTTTCATGGCCTTGATCCCGACTGGATCATAGGAGGAAGATGAAGAGGACTGCCTCCATGCCTCCCAAAATGCTCCCTGCATCACCTTCACGTCAGATGACATGCAGGTCAAGGGGAAACATGATCGGCCCCTGTACTTCACGGGATACATTGGATCGTCTGAAGTGAGCCGCATTCAGGTAGATCCAGGATCTACGTTGAGCATCATGCCTCACCGGGTCATACAGCACTTAGGGATCCCCACCCACTGATTGAGCGCCACCCAGACTACCATCTATGGTTTCAATGCCAATGGTACGCGCCTAATGGGGAAGATCAAGTTCAAATGCTAGATCGGGGATCTAAGATCTGAAGTGACGTACTATGTAATCGACGCTAACACTTCATACAATTTGCTGCTTGGACGACCGTGGATTCATCGTATTTCCATCGTCCCATCCACTCTGCATCAAGTCATGAAGTACATCGATGGAAGTGGGAAAGTCCGAACGTTGATTGCCGAAAAGCATCCATTCAAGGGAGTAGAGAAATATTTCACAGGCTCCCTTTTATACCAAGACTCTCTGGAGACGAACGAGAAACAACAGCCAAAGGAACCAGACTCCAGTAATGAAGCTGACAAGGAGCCAGAAGAGTGCATGTGAGAATTAAATCTACTTGTAACGAGCATTAATAAGCTTGATGTTAATAACAGCACCGACGATGTAGATGAGTGGTATATTAATGAAGAGTTGAATATGGCTTACTTTTCTGTGTTTGCTTCTGATTCAGTGCCATCAGACACTAGTACAGAGGTGGATAATGACCCCTGGTTGACAATGGATGCTCTGAAATTATTGCATGTACCAATAAGGTCATCCCTCAAAACGTACCAAGATGTCGGTGATGTGCAGGAATCAGTATTCATGGTCCCAGCAAGACACAAAGGCCAAAGACCAATTCTTTTCGGAAGAATTAAGTCTGAATTGATGTCTCGTGAAGACTCAGAAAGCGAAAATGAATCTCCTCAGTTATCTCATTATGAGCCAAATATACTCAGGATGATGGAGGGCATGGGGTGTGATCTAACAAAGAGTCCTGGTTTAAACTTTGGCAAAGGAAGAAGAACACTACTTCGATCTTTCATTCCGAAAGGGAAGACCCCTGACTATTACCATCGAACTCGCATGGGTTTGAGCTATGTGTCAACTCTAATTCCGTCAGCCTCTGAGTCTGAAGAGTCATTATACCATAATTACTCATCGAGCACGTCATCATGGGAGTCAAATGTTAGTATCGGCAATATATTCAGAGAACTTTTAGTGAATATAGTTTCAACAAGCCACCAGGAAGACAGAGATGAAGAAACGATCCAGTTTGATACAGATCCTTGGATCAAATACCTAAATACTCTCTGGGATATTCGCTTCAAACAAGCGAACCACCCACGGAAGATAAGGTCACCTAGATTAATCTGGGAGATGAGGCTAGTCCTAAGCCCCATCTTTATAAACGAAAGCCTATCATCTTCCGAGAAAGAAGATCTAATATCTCTTGTGCGAGAGTATATAGATGTCTTCGCTTGGAATTACGAAGACATACTGGGATTGATCCTCGAGTGGCTATGCATCGTCTTAACATTAATTCAGACTTGAAGTCAGTCAAACAACAGCAGCGACGGTTTCGTCCAAAAATAATGGAAGCAATCCAGACGGAAGTCAAAAAGCTTATAGACTCTGGCTTCATTAGGGAGGAGCAACACCCTGATTGGGTAGCCAATATCGTCCCCGTTACCAAGAAAAACGAGAAGATTCGAATTTGCATCGATTTTCGCGATCTAAATGAAGCCTGTCCTAAAGACAAATTCCCTCTCCCAATCACGGATGTCATGATTGACATACATGCGAGCTTGAGCGAATGTCCTTTATGGATGGATTCTCAGGGTACGTACAATCAAATAAAGATGTACCCTGATGATTAAAAGCACATATCTTTCAGGACACCACTAGGGGTATATTGTTACACTGTTTTGCCCTTCGGACTGAAGAATGCAGGGGCAACGTATCAGAAAGCTATGAATGCAATTTTTCACGAGCACATGCGTAAAACAGTGGAATGCTACGTTGACGATATTACAGTGAAAAGCCGCGCCAAGGGCGACCACATAGCCGATCTGAAGACAGTTTTTGAAATCATACGAACACATCAGTTGAAAATGAACCCCACCAAATCTTTCTTGGGGGTAGCCAGCGGTAAATTTTCAGGGTTTGTGGTGACATCCAAAGGAATTCGCCTAGACCCAGAAAAAGTCCGTGCCGTCTGAGAGATGCAACCTCCAAGGAATCTCAGGGAGATCAGAGGATTGTAAGGGCGACTAGCATACATCTGGATGTTTATCTCAAATCTCTTTGGAAGATGCCAACCCTTCACCAAATTGACGAAAAAGGGCGTCTTATTTATTTGGGACGATGCTTGACAACAAGCCTTCAAGGAAATCAAACGATACCTCACGCAACCACCTGTCCTTACAGTTCCAGTGTCAGAAAAATCTTTCCTGATATACGTTCGAGTGATGGATCATTCTTTAGGAGCTTTGTTAGCCTAGAATGATGATCAGGGACGCGAGCAGGCAATTTACTATCTGAGCAGAACCATGATCGGAGCTGAACATCAGTATAACCTAATCGAAAAGGAATGTTTGGCGTTGGTGTTCGCCGTCCAGAAAATGCGACACTACTTGGTGGGCCAGACTATAAATGTTATATTAAAAGTCAACCATTTAATGTTGCTTATTGATTGGTAGTGAAAAGTGCATTTTTATCATCATATTTACCATCACATTTTCATATTTATTCATTTAATTCTGCACATTTATTAATAATTTGTAATTTATTGTGTGCAGGCCTCGAATTATTATTTTAATAATAAACAAAGCTTAAAGAGCCCAAAAGCCCAGATCCAAGCCCATATTTGAAGCCCAAGAGTCAAAGTGCAAATAGCAGATTGTCAAAGTGCAAATACACAAAGGGCTGAAGTTGCAAATATCAAAGATAAGGGAAGGATAGACTTCTACCCAACCCTAAACTCTTGCAGATGAGAATGAAAAGAGTGCAGAGATAAGGAAATTCGTTTAAAAGAGATTGGGAGAATTCAAAATCTAGGTAACTTGATTATCAAGTTATCTCGAAATCCCAATATGAAGAGCCAGAATCATACTTCCAGAAGCAAGCGCCCAGAAGGACGGACCAGGTGAGGCCACGCGCCAAAGCGCGTGGCCAGATTCCACAAAAATGCCGCAAATCCGCGGCAAAATCCAAGATTCCGCGGCACTTTGATCTCATCTGGATACCAGATTTCGTGGGCTACTTCATCCGGGACTCTTCGGCCTTCTACACCTATAAATACCCCCTGCAGTGCAATGTACAGGGTCGTCCAGAGGCGAGCCAAGGGCCAAAAGCTAGGGTTTTTAGTTTCTAGGTTAGATTTTCTTTTCTTTTTATTTTCAAGAGAGAGAGAGAGGCTTATATTGAGCGTGACACCGATGTACCCTTCCTCTTCTCTGCATTTGTATTCAGCAATAAAGGTAATTATTTTTCTTTTGTTCATTGTTCTGATATTTTATTTTTCTTTTTGTTTTCCTTTCTTTTTCTCTGTGATCTCTTGTGGTTGTTGATGAACATGCAAGTGGATTCCAAAAGTAAGTATAACTAAGCTATGTGAGAACCAACGATAGTTCATGAAGACGTTCTCCTCCAAGCTACGCATCACTTCGTTCTTGATATGCTTGACGATATAATGTGCACAGGGATTGAGTTCGAGTTTATGATCTATGCGTGGAACGCCTCCTAAGCAAGGTAGAACATGTAAGGTTTTCACGTTTTTTTTCTTCAACCAAACTCAAGTAAGTATTCTTTTCTTTCCTTTTCTTTTCTTTTCTTTTTTGTAGATTAAATCACAACTTCTCCCAATTCTTTATTTGCTGACCCATTGTAAATACCACTTCCTTTCTAACTTAACTAATAAAAATAAAAACTTTAGAGATAACTTGCTTAACGCTTCCATCGCAGTCCCTCCCTGAGGATCACGACCCGCATAGTCTTGCTACAGCGGATTAGAATTGAGAACTTGCACATCCTATTCTTAAAACTAAAATACTATCTTTTGTGTGCAGGAAATCTCAGTCAACAAATTGGCGCCGTTGCCGAGGAGGGACGGTAAGTTTATCTCTAAAACAAAAATTTAATTTTTAACTAATTCTTTATTCTTTTCTGTTTGCAGGTTTGGAGAACAGGAAACAGAAATATAGCAGCAGCAGTGGACATATTGCTATTCTGTGCCTCTGCCCTCGAAGGCAGAGCACCAGAACCTACTATTTTGCTGCGGATCCGCGGCCAGAGCCGCGGAAACGCGGCAACAGTAGAGAACTACTGACTGCAGTTTTTTTGCAGGTTGCTTCAAATTAAAAATACTGCTTTCTGCTCTGTTCTGATTTGTTCTGTGATATACCTGTATACTGCTAATTAATTCAACAGTAAATTATTTGTTGTTAAAAAAATAAAAATTGATTAGACGTTTGCATATTAGGCACGTGTCTTTTCAATTACTTTATTTTTACTGTTGAAGAGTGCTGGAGAAGCAAGGTACGTACGCATTGCATGTAGAATAGGACTCATCTCTTGGTTGATTTTCTGTTTCGAGTGATTCTTATCTATTTATCTTGTACACTTGCAATAATTCATCTTAAGGGCATAACCCATTAACAAGATAAGGTGGGGATTTCATCACCCTTCCTTAGCCCAAAAATCATATCCCAAGCACTCACTAACCCAAGCCTAACTAAAAAGAGTAGACGTTGGCCCTAGGGACATCTCGGACTCAATAGGAGATTATCCTAAGGGGGAACAGTGCTGGAAGTTGACTCTTGCCAAATCAGTGTCTAGGAAAGGGATTGAGGGCCGAAAGCCCGAAGATTGGTGGTTATTTAATTAAGGAACGTCTTTGACGGAAAACCTCCCACCACTCTTGCCCTGACCTGGCTGATTAACTCGTGGTCAAAATCTGCACCCGACCTCCCGTGGACAGTCTAACCAGTTAGGAGTCGTCTAGGTCATAGGTCTACCCTAACATAAGATATAATTTTTTCTTTTTGTTTGTTTATTTGTTTGTTTGTTTGTATTGGTGTGATATGGCATATAATAATAATTTTTCCAATTTTAATCCATATTACACACCTAACTATTTTTCGGATATTACCAACCCGGCATATCATAACTTTGACCAATCTAGTGTGCCGGAATGGTCTTATTCGAATAATTATAACCCATACCCCCCATCTTATGACCATGATTTTCATACTTTCAACTCGTCACAGAGTTCATGGGGTTTCGAGTCCCCCGAGTCTAATTATCAACCAAATTGTCCTTCATATCCATCTAGTCCACATTCTTTCAATGATTCATACTCAGATCCCCCCATTCAGAATAGATTACCATCTATCGGGGAAATGATAAGTATGCATGAGTCCAAGCAACAGTCACCATCAATCTTAGACATGATGATGCGTGAGTCCACCGACTCACAACTTCATCACGATTACCCTTCCTATTTTCAAGTCCAATCAGAACATGATGCACCTATCGACTATGAAAGGATGCTTGCTGCCATGACTCAGGCTAGATTAGCCCGTGATCGTGACATAGATTTGATGGTTCAATCCTTACGTTCTCACCGTTCGGCCATTTCTGATATTGTTGACCATTCTGTTAGAGCCGACGAACCAAGTTGCTTTGGACAACAAGATTCTATTTCAGTGCCATCATTTGAACTTGCCGAAACTCCAATTCTTGATAGTTTGGCAAGTTTTTCCTTTCCTGAAATAGAACTTGAGCATGAATATGATCATGATCTTTCACTCGATGATTCAATTTTATTTTCTGATTCAATAATGACTCCAGTGTCTCCATCTGATTTCATTTTTTCCGAGTCAACATTGGATCCTGTTCCAATTCATAATGAAATTGAATCACCCATTTCAAATGATCATATTGAACTTGACCAATTGTGCAATTTTGAAAGTCCTATAGATAAATTGGCAAGTTCTTTTTATTACATTGAACCCAATGAGATATGTGACCTAGATTCTCAAATCTATGATCAAGTTCAAATTCCTGAATCATTATTGACTCCTGTTCTGTTACCTGAATTAGGTAATATTTTAGAGTCAGTTTTGATTCCCACACCTATCATTCCTGAACTTGAATCACCAACATTGAGTCACATGCCATTGTGGGAAGATGATTGTGGACTTGAGCTTAAACTTATTGATTTGGACCCACTTCCTGAACTTAACCCGACTCCTGAGCCCTTACTTGATTTGAGCTTCTTCCCTGAGTCGGTATTCGTTCCCGCACCTATAATGTCCAAGTCAATAATTCCATCTTTTCATACTCCATTTTGGGACAAGGAGGTTGACACAATTAACTCTGAGATTTATTATGAATTTTGGAAATTTGATGGGGTGGAAATTCTAAAAAATGATTATATATATATTTTAGTGGGTTATACAAGGGAAATTTCTGGTGGGTTCCACCATATTATATGTTATCTTGATTGGGTAGCAACGCTTGGCCCAATTAGACCACCTCCGGAACCACCACCTTAAGGTAATTTTCTGCCTTCCCTTGTTCTTTTTCATGCATATATGCCTTCATTCATACATTGAGGACAATGTATGAGATAAGTGTGGGGGTAGGCTTTACTAACATACTAACATAGGTAAAAACTAACAAAAATCTGCTAATAAAAAAATCTGAAAAAAAAATTATTATAAAAAGGACAATATTTTGACTTATTTTTTTGAAAGAAATCTAAGTTAGTTTTAAGGATTAGGAAAATCATGATTAGGATTTCTAAAAACTTGGTCAAAATAAATAAATTGTTTAATTTTTAGGTATAGGAGAAGAAATTGAATAATTAATTAGTCTTGATTTTTACCTTAATGAAATTTGCACACCTAATACATATCTAGGATTCTAAGATGAAGACCTTTGTGCCTCATATATAAAAAAAAAAGAAAAAAAAGAAAAAAAAGAAATCACTAATTAAGCTGGATACATGTGCCTCAAGAAGCATAAGTATTCATGCCTAAAGGTGAGTAAATAAAATAAAGTCCTTAGTTTTGGGGCCTAGTTCACTCGAATTTGAGTCCGCGGGGTGTTTTCTCACCTGGTGCCCTAAAGCCAACTGGTTTGGGAGTCATCGACTTTAAATTCGCTACATGGGTGGATTAGAAAGCCTAATAAAACTAAGAATATGAGATATGTATTAACACATCTAAGAGTCAATTAGTTAGGTATGAGGGCCTCAAGAAGCCTTGATGCTTACACGAAAGAAAATTAGATGAGTTATACATATTAAAAAAAATGAGGAAAGAGAAAAAAATTAAAGAGGCATGAGAGTCCAAGTTAAGAAATTCCTAGCCAAGTTACAAGGTTGCATATGATTTTTGGTAACGAAAAAGACTATATTAGAAGTTCAATTTTGACCCTTACCTAAAATGGATAACAATTTACTTTATAAAGACTAAGTCTAAGAATGAATAAAAATGAAGATCCTAAAAACTTATAGACGACTTAGTCTTTTCAAAAGTATTTCAAATATTTCCTTTTTATGGATTTTGTGGGTGTAATCCGCTGAAAACCCTCACGAGACAACACTCGTCCTCTAGGGTAACCTAGAGGTTTAACGGCTTGTTGCACGTGCTAAGTGCAATCGTGATTCCTACGAAAGTGAGTTAGGTTAGATTAATTTTTCTTTTTTCTTTTTGATTTTTACTCGAGGACGAGCAAAAAGATAAGTGTGGGGGTGTGATTGGTAGTGAAAAGTGCATTTTTATCATCATATTTACCATCACATTTTCATATTTATTCATTTAATTCTGCACATTTATTAATAATTTGTAATTTATTGTGTGCAGGCCTCGAATTATTATTTTAATAATAAACAAAGCTTAAAGAGCCCAAAAGCCCAGATCCAAGCCCATATTTGAAGCCCAAGAGTCAAAGTGCAAATAGCAGATTGTCAAAGTGCAAATACACAAAGGGCTGAAGTTGCAAATATCAAAGATAAGGAAGGATAGACTTCTACCCAACCCTAAACTCTTGCAGATGAGAATGAAAAGAGTGCAGAGATAAGGAAATTCGTTTAAAAGAGATTGGGAGAATTCAAAATCTAGGTAACTTGATTATCAAGTTATCTCGAAATCCCAATATGAAGAGTCAGGATCATACTTCCAGAAGCAAGCGCCCAGATGGACGGACCAGGTGAGGCCACGCGCCAAAGCGCGTGGCCAGATTCCACAAAAATGCCGCAAATCCGCGGCAAAATCTAAGATTCTGTGGCACTTTGATCTCATCTGGATACCAGATTTCGTGGGCTACTTCATCCGGGACTCTTCGGCCTTCTGCACCTATAAATACCCCCTGCAGTGCAACGTACAGGGTCGTCCAGAGGCGAGCCAAGGGCCAAAAGCTAGGGTTTTTAGTTTCTAGGTTAGATTTTCTTTTCTTTTTATTTTCAAGAGAGAGAGAGGCTTATATTGAGCGTGACACCGATGTACCCTTCCTCTTCTCTGCATTTGTATTCAACAATAAAGGTAATTATTTTTCTTTTGTTCATTGTTCTGATATTTTATTTTTCTTTTTGTTTTCCTTTCTTTTTCTCTGTGATCTCTTGTGGTTGTTGATGAACATGCAAGTGGATTCCAAAAGCAAGTATAACTAAGCTATGTGAGAACCAGCGATAGTTCATGAAGACGTTCTCCTCCAAGCTACGCATCACTTCGTTCTTGATATGCTTGACGATATAATGTGCACAGGGATTTAGTTCGAGTTTATGATCTATGCGTGGAACGCCTCCTAAGCAAGGTAGAACATGTAAGGTTTTCACATTTTTTTTCTTCAACCAAACTCAAGTAAGTATTCTTTTCTTTCCTTTTCTTTTCTTTTCTTTTTTGTAGATTAAATCACAACTTCTCCCAATTCTTTATTTGCTGACCCATTGTAAATACCACTTCTTTTCTAACTTAACTAATAAAAATAAAAACTTTAGAGATAACTTGCTTAACGCTTCCATCGCAGTCCCTCCCTGAGGATCACGACCCGCATAGTCTTGCTACAGCGGATTAGAATTGAGAACTTGCACATCCTATTCTTAAAACTAAAATACTATCTTTTGTGTGCAGGAAATCTCAGTCAACACTTATGATGAAGCCATCGTTGCTAAATGATCGACTGGCAAAATGGGCCATACTGCTCTCCTAATATGAGATGTGCTTTCTACCGCAAAAAGCCGTGAAGGGACAAGCGGTGGTAGATTTCCTGGCTGAACATCTAGATCCAAGAGGGACCGAACTTTACGAGGATCTCCCAGACGAGATTGCTGAAGTTTGTCAGACCCAGACATCTTTCGAAGGACAGATATGGCAGCTCTTTTTCGACGGTGCATCATGAACAGGCCCACGAGGGCATGTCGTAGCAGGAGTGGGGGTAGTACTAGTTTCTCCACAAAACTACGTGATCAATTGTGCATTCTTATTAACCAAGCCTTGCTCCAATAATGTAGCGGAATACAATGACCTCTTGATTGGAATGCAAATCGCCGATGAGATTGGCGTTAAAAATCTCGAAGCATACGGTGACTCTAAACTCATCGTTAACCAAGTTCGCAGAGAGTACGAAGTCAGTTATGAATACTTAGTACCCTATTTCAATGCAACTATCTTTATGGCCGAAAAGTTTGAAAACTTTTACATCGATCATGTACCACGCCAGCAAAATGCACACGCAGATGCGCTGGCATCTCTTGCTGCCTCCTTAGCCCTTCCAGTTGGAGTGGTAGAGAAAATACTTGTCTACAGCCACGACTTGTATTGCCCAAGAGCCGCTTTTGAAGATCACCAAAAGCCGACAGGAGACTGTCAAGTCAAAGAAGCTTTAGAGACTTCAACAGGTTCAGAACTTAGGGATTGGCGATTCCCGTATATCGACTATGCATTGTATGACATCCATCCTGATGATCCCAAAGAGGCGGCTGCCATTAGAAGGAAAGCCCCTAAATTCTACTACAATGCGATCACGCGAATATTGTATCGCCGATCGCATGACAGGATCTTCCTCCGCTGCCTGTCACGAAAGGAGTCACAGGAAGTACTCAAAGAAGCGCACGATGGCATGTGTGGGCTCATTAGCCCGGTCCGAAACTCAGAGATTGACTCTGAAGGCTGGGATATTATTGGCCTGCGATGATTTCGGACGCCATCACTTATGCCAAACGATGCCACGGCTGTCAAGTCCATGGCGATTTCATCCATCAAGTACTAGGATATCTTCACTCTACAACCTCAACCTAGCCATTGGAGATGTGGGGAATGGAAGTGGTCGGCCCTATTAGCCCACCTTCACTCAAGGGACATCAGTTCATCTTAGTTATAACCAATTACTTCTCTAAATGGGCTGAAGCTATTCCCTTGAGGGAGGTAAAAGCATCTGACGTGATCAAATTTGTTAAACACCACATCATTTACCGCTTTGGTGTCCCACGATGGATCATTTATGACAATGGGTCCCAGTTCGTCAGCCAAGCTTTTCAAAGGTTCTACAACAAGTTAAGAATTCAGAGTGTGTTCTCAACGGCGTACTACCCAGCCGCTAATGGCCTCATAGAAGCTTTCAACAAGACTATTGGAAAGCTTCTTAAGAAATTCGTTTCGAAAAGCCAATGTGACTGGGACGACAAATTAGGTGAATACTTATGGGCTTATCGCACGACAGTTCGAACCCCGACGAAGGCTACACCTTTCTCCTTGGTGTATGGGTCTGAAGCTGTACTCCCATTAGAAATCTAAATTCCATCTCTACGTGTCGCCTTGACAGCAAAGATGACAAATGAGGAGAAGCATCGACTGCGACTCCAAGAACTGGAGGCTTTGGACGATAAACGTCTGCAATCTTAATAGCAAATCGAGCTCTATCAAGCTCGAATTATCAGAGCCTTCAATAAGAAAGTCAAGGAGCGAACTTTCAAGAAAGGCGACCTTGTCTTAACTGTTAGAAGACCTATAGTGATGACGCATAAGACTAAAGGAAAATTTCAGCCCAAATGGGAAGGACCATTTGTAGTAGAGTCAGTCTACTCAAATGGAGCATATCGCCTCATAACCTCAGACGATTATACGCTCATGATGCCAATCAACGGTAAATTCTTAAAGAAATACTATCCTTGATGGTACTCTTCTCCTGATCAGGTTAATACTACACCTCTGATCGAAACTTCAGGTCCAAGATGAACGCCAAAGAAAAGCTTTCTTCCTCTACTGGATCACATCACGGTTAATCAACATCAAGCTAATCAAGCGCTGGTTACATCATGATGCATGATGTAAATGTTGAAGAAGGAACAAAATGCAAAACTTCAGTTTTAGTTTAGTTACTCTTCTACTGACATTCGATGTCTCGGATGGCTAAGGATAGAGGAAAATGGTTGCTTTTAAGCCCAACATATGTCTTCGACAACTTAGCATACTGAGGGGAATAGCATGGCTAGCCCAACTCAAACGGTGGTTGGTAAAGGCCCATTAAATCCGTTGATAGCTGAGGGTTTGCTAAAAATCCTAAGGGACTTGGTCCCATTCTCTCCTCCAAAATCTCCTACTAATTCTCACCCATAGAATAGTAGGCCATAAAAAAAAAACACTGTGTTCATCTCCCTAATGAAATGAACGTGGATTCAGTCAAGTTAATATTACACCTCTGACAAACTTGATATTTTCAATCCCTAGTGGATTCAGTCAAGTTAATATTAAATCTCTAACAACAAAACTCATTAGTAATCCTCGCTGTTATGTTAATATTACACCTCTAACGGCAAATTTCTCATGTCTCAGGAAATCAACGATTGTCATGTTAATATTAAACCTCTGATAGTTCATTTTACTTTCCACCCAAAATCCCCTATCAATTCTCTTCCATAGAGTGGTAGGTCCACAAATACAATCATTGCTATGTTAACACTACACCTCTATAATGGAAAATTTTAATACTCCCCAATGAGTACAAACTTCACTCATCTCTCCTCTACATGGAGTCACAAGTCCTCAAAACTGCTCTTATCGCAGATCAATTCTTGTCAAGTTAAATTACACCTCTGACATTTCAAATTTCACTTATCAATTCACATCAATAGAATGATAACCAATTCTTATCAAGTTCAAAATTACACCTCTGACAAATTATTGTTAAGTTTAACACCACACTTCTAATAGTGATTAAGTTGCTGCCAAGTTCAATACTAAATCTCTGACAGTCACTTTTCCTCAGGCTTCCATATCAAAGCTGAGATGAGCGATGCTAAGTTTAACATCACACTTTTAGCGTCCAGTTCATTGCTAAGTTCAACAATACACCATGACAATGACTTTCCCTCGAACTTCCCTATCAAAGTCGAGATGACCAATGCCAAGTTCAAAATTACACCTCTAGCATTACCTTCACTGTCAAGTTTAACATTACACCTATGACAGTGATGTTTTCAGTCTTCTCAAATGAAACTGAAATTCCCGTTCAGTCAAGTTAATATCAAACCTTTGACCCACATTCCTGTAAAGTTAATATCACACCTCTGACAGTAATCTTGAATTCCCGAAATGGAATTTTCTAAACTTTGACTTGTTAAGTTAATTATCGCATTTCTAACAAGTCAAGAGTCCCTACTTCTATGTGCCTAATTTTTTTAAAAAAATAGAGAAATTCAAGATAAATAAGAAGACAAGAAAATGTCACTTTTATTAATATTCAAACATATGAAAGTGATGCAAGACGCTCTCTTATATAATAAGATTGAGTATTACAATAAACGAGTGCAAAGAAGTCCCTCTCTCTCAGCGAAAGGTTGCACTCACTCCTCAAGATATCTACACCACTCCAAATACAAGATGTTTGGAAGAGCGCCGAAGAAAGGTTCTTCTCTTCTCCTACTGAATCATGCCACAGTTGATCAGTGTTGAGACGATCGGATGCTGGTCACATCATGATGCATGATGTAAACATTGAAGAAGCTTAACGCTCACCGAGAATAATGGTGTTTCTCGAGGTTGAAATGCAGAAGAACATTCTGATTCCACCTAATCAACTGGTGTCGGCCATAATCCTTCGTTGATGAACATCTTCACCACTAGAAAGTCATCTAATGAGCATGAGTTTTTCATCGATGTCACTTCTGGGGGTAGATTGGTGAGGGGAGGATCCGAGACCTTACATGTGATGTCCTTTTTCCTGTGACATGCAAGAGGACCATACCCACCACCATACCTACCACCATACCAACTGTGACCATGATAAACCCGGGGCAGTGCTGGTGCGTCATGTCCAATAAGGCCTTGATGGATGTCATTAACCGCGCGAATCCTCCTCGCCCATGAACAAGAGCTTTGATTCCCCGAATGCTCGCCAATCGAACAAGCTCGATGGTCGAAATATTCTCCCAAGAGCCCAGTGAAGATGCGAAAGACTGACTAAGGCTCCCAGAACCTGCAAGAAGCAAAAAACCAAAAAGTTAAAATTCTATTAAGGCAGAAACAGAAAAGCTGAAGAGCAGACGCGATTGAAGTTGTGAACTTCAGACGCAGAGTTGGCCAGAGCAGATCTGAACGCAGTTTGGTGTCAGACCTGCGCCCAAGATAAAAAACGTGAGGTAACCCAGACGCAGAGTTCGCCACACCCGCGTTTGAGAAACAGAGGTTGCCACATCTATGTCCAAAAGGTCTCAAAAGAGTTAAAATCCTCTTAAGTTAAGAATCTCAAACGCGGGATTTATGTATAAAACTCGCGTTTCAAGATCTAAGTACAGAGTTTGTCACACTCGCGTCAAAAGACTTGTGACTTAGAATTAAAATTCAGCCAGACTCTTCATCAAGAAGCCTGAAAGACGCGACTTTCAAACACGGGCGCATCAATCAGACTTCAAGAAGAGATCAAGAGATTGAGTTTCTTCAATGGATAGGAAGACAGAAACTCAGAAGGACTGAGTATTTCATGGCGACAACTGGTTCCTACCCGGAGAAGAATTCTCTAGAAGTTGAACTTTATGCATCAAGGCGGGGCTGTAAAAGCACTTAAGGCGATGCTTTTTGATCTTGAAATCACTTGATAGTTATAATCTTTGGAAAAGATTAAAGGAAAGTATGGAAGCTTTAAGTTCTTTCTATTCATTGGAACACATCTCCTTGAAGGGAAGATAGATAAATCAAGACAAAGACCCTCAGAGCGCATGCTCTCAAAGTGAAACAGTCTAACTAATGGACTGTTAAGGGGGGTGAGGCCTATGTTGGCCCAAAGGCCTATCACCCTAGTTTTGATGATGATCAACTCATGAAGTTATGTTTACTAATGATCTTGTGTTTAAATGTGACAGATTCATTATCAAGATCTTAGTAGGTGCATAGCTCAACAAAGGATAAAATGTCAAGATTTGGAGCTAGCACGGTGTGATCCAAGGAGCTTTCGGATCGAGCTTGGACCAAGTCAAGAAGATGAGAAACCTTCAAGTGAAGACTTCAAAAAGATGAAGACTTGTGTCTAGGTATAAGATTTTATTTTTTGTTTAGAATAAAATGTAAAGGATAGATAGTTGGTGGATTGCTCAAGTATACCATGCACACACACTCTTGATAGAATTGTTTTCATAAAAGATTTTTTAGTTTAGAAAAGATTTTTCTTTGTGACAAAATACAAGTTTGGTTTTTGGTGTTTCTTATATACATATCTTTTATCCAAAATCAAGTTTAGAGCTTAATGTCAAAAACATAGATATTTCATTATGATTGTGTAGTGGATCATATCCACACACACTATGCCTTAAAAGTATATCTTGTTTTTGTATTTGATGAAGATTTGGAAAAACAAGTTTTGGAAAAATATTGTTTTAAAAAAATACAGTTTTTATCTTGAGCCAAATATTTCCATATTACAAAAATAGTCCAATCTTTTATAACATGCCTTGATTTTGTGCAAGCATGTTTGTTTATCAAAGTATATTGGTTAAACTATTTTTGTAGATTTTTATGTATTTTATGGGATTTTATTTGAGCCAAAAAGACCATGTTTTAAATTCCAGAAAACTGTTTTCAGGCTTCAGCTAGTCGACTTGCCTACTTTTATAGTCGACTAATCCTGGAGTCGGCCGATCGGACCGGTCGACCGACGTGCACAAACGTGCACGCCTTTGTGTACTGGAGAACGGCCGACCGTGCCGATAGACCGCTCCAGAGAGCAGAGCTCTCTGGAAAGTTCGGCCGACCGCACCGGTCGACCGACAGAGAGTTAGACTCTCAGCTCCAGTGGGTCGGTCGACCCAGGCGGTCGACCGTGGCTCCAATGGTCAGAAATCCGACCGTTGGCGGTCGACCGCACCGGTCGACCGGCAGTTCTGACAAAGCCCCAACGGCTAGTTTTTGACAGCCTATATATTTGGGGGTTTATGGATTATTTTAGATAAGATTTGGAGATTGTTTTAGAGCCAGTTTTTCCCACTCTTTCCAGAGGTTTTCTCCACAAAATAGAGAGCAAATATTTCCTATCTAAAGGAAAGTTTTATCAAGAGTTTAAAAGAAAGTCTTTGAGTTTTTCACCACCATTCTCTTCCTTATTTTTCTCACAATCACTTGAGCTATCCATTGCCTAATCTATCCATAGGATTGTGTTGTGAGAGTTTGTAATTGGTGATCAAAGTGTTGTAGATCACCAAAGATCTTTTCTTTGTTCTTTGAGGAGACGGGCAAGTGTGCTCGCGGTTGTTTAGGGTTCGGGTGCGAACTCTTGTTGTTTGAGGTGCGGCCTCGGCGAGCTAGTGAGCTTGCGGTGTGTAAGGGACTAGAGAGTCCGAGGGCTTGTAGGTGTTGCGGCACCGAGGAGAGATCCATTGGGATCTTGCATAGTGGAAATCCTTCGTGTGTCGAAGGCGGGGATGTAGAGCAAGTGTGCTCGAACCTCGAAACATACCTTTGTGTTTGTGATTGCCATTTTTCTCTCTCTCTCTCTCCCTTGTTTATATCTTGCATTCAATTATTGTCTATCTTTATATGCTTGATATATTCTATTGTGCTTAATTGATATACTTGCTTGGGATTGTTGACTAACACTTGTATTCAACCAAGAGAGCCAACGCGGCATCTCAACCCATTCAAGGGGAATCTAGAGGAGTTTGTCCAGAGCCCTTCACGGGGAATTCGGCAACACTCTTGTGTTATACATAGTGTTTAGTGTAAAAGTTTTAATTAGCTCATAATTGCTTTTTGCTTCCGTATTATTTGCATCATTCATCATTAAGTGACCATTAGATTAGCCATCACCTATTCACCCCCCCTCTAGGTGAACCTACAATTGGTATCAGAGCTTGGTACTCTGATTTGGTCTAACAACCTAGAGTCAAAGATCCTCATTTTTAGGCTAATCACAATATTTGTACACACACCATGGACTTCATGTCACCACCCATGTTTGACATTGTTAACATCCACATATGGAAGGTGAAGATGTCCTTGTACCTCAAAGCCCTAGGTTATCATGTTTATCTTGCCATCACTAATAATGATTATTGTTTATATGGTAAGAACATTGAGGCTAATGCAAAAGCCCTTCATGCTTTAAAGTCAACCCTAAATAATGATTAGTTATCTAGGGTTTCTAACTTTGATTCGGCTTTTGTAGTTTGGAATACCCTGATCTCCCTCGGTGAAAAAAATCAATACTATGCGGGGAGCGATTCGGACGTTGGAAGCGACACCTCCAACGTGTGCTATATGGTCCAAGGGGATACCCCCTTGAGGTAACTTCCGAATCCGAGGATGAGGATAATAACATGTCATATGATGAGCTATCTACTTTTTGTCAATTATTGCTTAATAAATATGACATGATTAAAAAGGAAAATATAAATTTGAAAAAGAAAGTTGATTGCATGCATATAGAACAAGATTCTTTTAATCTAACATTGCATCCTTAGAAAAAGAAAATGATTTTTTGAAAATGAGAATGTTTTCTTACTTGCAAAATTGAATGATTTATGTGAAGGGAACACTAGTTTGAAAACTAAAATTGCTTTGGTGGAAAAACAAAGAGAAAGTGTTTTGCAAGAAAATAACTCTTTGAAAAGAAAATTTGTTGAAAAAGAAAAAGAAGTTGTTTCTCAAAAGAAAAAGAAAAATGATCATATATCTCATCATGCTTTACATGCCGCCACTAATGAGATAAATATGTTAAAAAATAAAATAGATAGTTTGAGCTCTAATTTGAGCACATGTGCATTTAACCATTCTAGATTGGAGTCCATGTTTGCAAAGAAACAAACTCCATCCATTCATGCAC
The DNA here is from genome assembly GCA_038442645.1 of Agave tequilana. Taxonomy (NCBI): domain Eukaryota; kingdom Viridiplantae; phylum Streptophyta; class Magnoliopsida; order Asparagales; family Asparagaceae; genus Agave; species Agave tequilana. Next base: position 94,140 of record JAVJIF010008840.1, on the reverse strand, counting down.
ATCATCATGCTTATGTTGCACACCATGATCATACACACTCACATAAGTATACTAAGGTGTACATATGTATACATTGTGGCCGCAAAGGCCATTTAGCAAAATTTGTTTTGATAATATTAATTCTCTAAATTTTGCTAATAAGAAAAATGTTTGGGTTCCTTACAAGACTAACCCCAAAGGACCCAAGAAAATATGGGTACCAAAACCCCCACCCCATGTTTTTGATGTAGGTGAGGGATCTCTCAAGACGTGAGAGATTTGGTGCCTTGATGGTGGGTGCACTTGAACTAAAAGAACACATTTTTGGAGCACCGCTATCAAGGATGTTTTGGTGGAAAGGCCACCATATTTGGAGCTTTGGAGTTGGTAATAATCTCTAAACTCCTACTTTTTATGTACATGCTTCTTTCATTTGATTATCATGTAGCATGTTCATGTTTATGTATCTTTGTGCTTCATGTGGTAAAAACATGCTTAGATGTAACTTTTATCAAAACTTGTATTATACATGTACAAATAGTGAGTTACACATGATTTATATATGTTTGCACTTCATACTCATTTGTACCCACTATATGCACATGTATAGCCTAGTTTTGATGATTCTCATTTATACATGCTTTACCAATTTTCATGTTTTACTTCATGTATATATATTTTTAATTCAAATCTAATAAATATACATGTATACCCGTGAGTCTCTTGCCTTCATGCAAACATCCTTAATAGACTCTTTTAGATTTGGGATATGTATGTGTATTGTTAGGATTGGATTAATCATACATATACCATGAAGATTAGTGTTTTGATGAAAAAAATGATTTTTCGTGTTTTTGTTAAAAAAAAATGTGACTTATGATCTTTTTGAGCTTCATTGACTATTTTCATAAAAATACTATTTACATGATCGTTTAACACTCACACTTTTGTTAAAATCATTTTGAGCCTTATAGATCTTGAGTGCTTAAATTTTTGTGTATCTAGTTATGTTTTATGAAAAACATATGATTTGATGATTTTGAAGGATTTTGAACTAGTTTTTCAAAAATTATTTTAACTAGTTATTGTTCTTCATTTGGTAGAGTTTTCAAACAAAGCTTATTTTTCAAATCTATTTTTGAAAACCCCTATCATCTATGGGCGGATGGATGGGCGATTATGCTCAAGTATGCTTAATAGTGAAAATCATTTTAATTTTGAACATGATTGGGAGGTATAGGTTATGAGTTATACACTTGATTCTATTGTTATGTCAATTGGTATCATTGAATTCTTTCAATTGGTATCTAAATTGATAATTTTTGTATATACTCATAGTTTATTTTCTTATATATGTATGTATCAATGTCAATTGATATACTCATTTCATACATATATATGATTTTCATGTGCTTAACTTACAATTGGTTCACATTTTTTTAAAGCACAATGTTTATGATGAAAAATAAAATTTTTTTTTTACTATTGGTATCAATATGATTCAACTTCATATTTGTTAAATGTCAATTGGTATCTATATGTCTTACAAAAATGATTATTTTCAATTGGTATCTTTAAAAATTTGATTGTTTTACAAGAGCTCTGATACCTTTTTAAAATTTTAAAAAAAAAGAAAAAAATGTTTTGATATGTATTTTCTATATGCAAGGAGAGCTTAACATCTCTTCTACATATAGATTCATGTTGAGTGTATTGTGTATTGAAGAGCTTGACAACTCTTCTTTATATGGTACACGTGTGTAGGGGGAGCTTCACATCTCCTCTTATGCATTACATAATATGTGTTATGTGAGTTAGGGCTTGTCATCCCTTCTTCATGTAATGCATATGTGTAGGGAAGCTAACTTAGCGTCTTCCTCTTCATGAATGTATATCGCATATAAATCTTTATTGATTGATTTGTTTAACCCCTTCTTGATCTCTTTGTTTTTGACAAAAAGGGGGAGAAAAATTTGTTTGATTTGATTTTACTTTGAACCCTTTGTTGATGAGTGACAAAAATGGGGAGAAGTATTTGAGTTTATATGCATGTTTTCATTACTTAAGGGGGAGAAGTATTTGTCTTCCTTGTTATTTATGCATATATATTTTTGTATTGCAAATAGGAGAAAAAGATTTTGATTATTTATGCTTGTTGCATGTTTTATCTCCATTCATTTGCATACATGTTTATGAGCTTTATTGCATATAGTTATTATTTATGTCTATGCATGAGTTAAGGGGGAGCTTCTTTGAAGCTTTACTTTAATCCATGCATATATAACTTCATGTGTTTTGTCATCATCAAAAAGGGGGAGATTGTTGGCCCAAAGGCCTATCACCCTAGTTTTGATGATGATCAACTCATGAAGTTATGTTTACTAATGATCTTGTGTTTAAATAGTGACAGATTCATTATCAAGATCTTAGTAGGTGCATAGCTTAACAAAGGATAAAATGTCAAGATTTGGAGCTAGCACGGTGTGATCCAAGGAACTTTTGGATCGAGCTTGGACCAAGTTAAGAAGATGAGAAGCCTTCAAGTGAAGACTTCAAAAAGATGAAGACTTGTGTCTAGGTATAAGATTTTGTTTTTTGTTTTAGAATAAAATGTAAAGGATAGATAGTTGGTGGATTGCTCAAGTATACCATGCACACACACTCTTGATAGAATTGTTTTCATAAAAGATTTTTTAGTTTAGAAAAGATTTTCTTTGTGACAAAATACAAGTTTGGTTTTTGGTGTTTCTTATATACATATCTTTTATCCAAAATCAAGTTTAGAGCTTAATGTCAAAAACATAGATATTTCATTATGATTGTGTAGTGGATCATATCCACACACACTATGCCTTAAAAGTATATCTTGTTTTTGTATTTAATGAAGATTTGGAAAAACAAGTTTTGAAAAAATATTGTTTTAGAAAAATACAGTTTTTATCTTGAGCCAAATATTTCTATATTACAAAAATAGTCCAATTTTTTATAACATGCCTTGATTTTGTGCAAGCATGTTTGTTTATCAAAGTATATTGGTTAAACTATTTTTGTAGATTTTTATGTATTTTATGGGATTTTATTTGAGCCAAAAAGACCATGTTTTAAATCCCAGAAAACTGTTTTCAGGCTTCAGCTAGTCGACTTGCCTACCTTTATAGTCGACTAATCCTGGAGTCGGCCGACCGGACCGGTCGACCGACGTGCACAAACGTGCACGCCTTTGTGTACTGGAGAACGGCTGACCGTGCCGATCGACCGCTCCAGAGAGCAGAGCTCTCTGGAATGTTCGGCCGACCGCACCGGTCGACCGACAGAGAGTTAGACTCTCAGCTCCAGTGGGTCGGTCGACCCGGGCGGTCGACCGTGGCTCCAACGGTCAGAAATCCGACCGTTGGCGGTCGACCGGCAGCTCTGACAAAGCCCCAACGGCTAGTTTTTGACAGCCTATATATTTGGGGGTTTGTGGACTGTTTTAGATAAGATTTGGAGATTGTTTTAGAGCCAGTTTTTCCCACTCTTTCTAGAGGTTTTCTCCACAAAATAGAGAGCAAATATTTCCTATCTAAAGGAAAGTTTTATCAAGAGTTTAAAAGAAAGTCTTTGAGTTTTTCACCACCATTCTCTTCCTTGTTTTTCTCACAATCACTTGAGCTATCCATTGCCTAATCTATCCATAGGATTGTGTTGTGAGAGTTTGTAATTGGTGATCAAAGTGTTGTAGATCACCAAAGATCTTTTCTTTGTTCTTTGAGGAGACGGGCAAGTGTGCTCGCGGTTGTTTAGGGTTCGGGTGCGAACTCTTGTTGTTTGAGGTGCGGCCTCGGCGAGCTAGTGAGCTTGCGGTGTGTAAGGGACTACAGAGTCTGAGGGCTTGTAGGTGTTGCGGCACCGAGGAGAGATCCATTGGGATCTTGCATAGTGGAAATCCTTCGTGTGTCGAAGGCGGGGATGTAGAGCAAGTGTGCTCGAACCTCGAAACATACCTTTGTGTTTGCGATTGCCATTTCTCTCTCTCCCCCTTGTTTATATCTTGCATTCAATTATTGTCTATCTTTATATGCTTGATATATTCTTTTGTGCTTAATTGATATACTTGCTTGGGATTGTTGACTAACACTTGTATTCAACCAAGAGAGCCAACGCGGCACCTCAACCCATTCAAGGGGAATCTAGAGGAGTTTGTCCAGAGCCCTTCACGGGGAATTCGGCAACACTCTTGTGTTATACATAGTGTTTAGTGTAAAAGTTTTAATTAGGTCATAATTGCTTTTTGCTTCCGCATTATTTGCATTTTATCTTTCAATTGGTGATTTTTCAATTGGTATTTGATTCCCACTCCCTTACTTTATGATTGAAAATTTCAAATTGGTATCATATGTTCAAAATGAAAATTATTTACAATTGGTATCAAAATTTTTGTGTTTAGACATTCAAAATTTTTATAATTTCAATTGGTATCAAGATGCTATTCTTTGACATATTTTCAATTGGTACCTTAATTGATTGTCACCCCTTATTGACTTCGTTTTTATTTTAGACAAAAAGGGGGAAAATATTATTTTTATTGATTCATTGTTTCAAACAAAAAGGGGGAGAAATATTTATTGATTTTTCAATTGATTTGGTTTTGCTTTTACCCCTTATTGAAGATTGATACTTTGTATTAAAAAGAGAGAAGATTTTGTTTTGTTTTGGTTTGTACCCCTTTGTTGATGATTGACAAAAAGGGGGAGAAGAATTTGAGTTTATATGCATGTTCATGTTTATGTTTTGCATATATTAAGTTTAATTTAGTTTAATTTTAATTGGTATCTAAAGCATGTTTTGTAATTGGATGTTTTGTAATTGGTATCTAGAATGTAATTGGTATCTAGAGTATATTTTGTTTTAAATATTTTATTGGAATTGGTATCTAGAGCATGTCTTGTTTTTGAACATTTCATTGGTATCTAGAACCCTTTATTGTTTATGCATAGATATGCATGTTTCATGATTCATGTTTGAGAGCCTTCATTGCATATTCATTATGTTTTTTGGTTATGCATGAGTTAAGGGGGAGCTTCTTTGAAGCTTAACTTTAATCCATGCATATATAACTCCATGAGTTTTGTCATCATCAAAAAGGGGGAGATTGTTGGCCCAAAGGCCTTCCACTCTAGTTTTGATGATGATTAACTCATGTAGTTATGTGTACTAATAATCTTGTGTTATTTAGTTTCAGATCATTAATCAAGTTATTAGTTAGTGAAAGCTTTCACACATCTTTCACATGTTGATTCAAGAGCCCGAGCGTCAAAGATCATATATAGCACTTGCTCGGTGAATCAAAGAGTTTTGGATCGAGTCAGCTTGGAGATTGCGCTCTACAAGAAGACTTCGGTACCATAATTTAGTTTTGTGTTTAGATCCAAATTGTAAAGATTAGAATAGTATGATAATGCTCAAGTTCACAACACACACACGTTTCATGTTTTGAATATTGGTTTTTGGTTTTTCGGTTTTAGGTTTAACCGATCTTGGTTTTCATGAATAGATAGATCAAAACAAGTTTATATGGTTTAATGTATATATTATTTGTTCTATATACATACATGCTTTAATATTCCTAGACAAACTTAGTTTTGACTTACTTATTCATGTGTTTTATGTTTTGGTATTTTTGACAAAACATATTTTGGAATTAATGACAAAAACATGGATATATAGTTGTTTCATGTATATTGGATTTCTATCCATATGCATCATGCTTCAAAGTATTTAAATATCATGTTTTTGTATTTGTAAGAGTTTTGGACAAAACGTATTTTCTATTCAAAATCCAAGTTTTAGAAAATACAGTTTTTGGTTTTTGGTAAAAATTATTAGACACAAAAATAGTTCATATTGATTGATATTTGAGCTAAACTTTTTACCACATATTTATATATCAATACAAAATGATAAAACTATTTTTGGTGATTTTTAGAAAAGATAAAAGAATTTTTAAACACGTTCTTAACCCAGTTTTCTGTTCTGGGCTTCACCAGTCGACTAAGTCAACTGACCAAGTCGACTAGGATGACGTCGGTCGACCGGGCCGGTCGACCGACGTGCACAGATCTGTGCACGTTTGGAGACACTGGGACGGTCGACCGGGTCAGAGAGCAGAGCTCTCTGTTTGTTTGGGTCGACCGGGGCGGTCGACCGGCAGCTGCCAACGGGCAAAATTTGACCGTTGGACGGTCGACCGGACCGGTCGACCGCAGTGTATTTCTGGCATTTCTGCTGCCAACGGCTATATTTTTCTGGGGTCTATAAATACCCCATTGGAAAGAGTTTTTCTCTAAGAATTTTTGTGCGAATTTTTCCCTACTCTCTGGTGTTTTCACAGCAATCAAAAGAAGTTTTTGAACTCAAATTGAACAATCTATTTGGAGTTTTTGTTAGGGTTTGGAAACCAAAGAAAAGGGTTTTTGGGAAAAAGATTTTGATCCATCTTCTATATCTTTGTTTCAGTTTTTCCCAAGGATTTTCTTTGTGATTTTTGATTTCCATCCCATTGGTTTTCTCCACACTTGAGCTAAAATCTACTATCTCTTCTATAGGATATTTGTGTGAGAGAAAGAAATTATTTGTGGTTGTTGTTTAGACCACCAAGTTTAAAAACCCAATCCTTATTTGGCTTTGTGCCTTGGGTTGTATCCCTCAAGTTGTGAGGTGATCCTTGTGTTTGCTTTGTGCTAATCCCTCGGGTTGTGAGGTGATTGTTTGTTGGATTGGAGCTTGCCTCAAGGAGGAGGTTGTTGTTGTAAAGAGAGGAGTTGGGTACTCCTTGTGAGAGTCCTAGGTGGACTAGCTAGTGGATTGGAAATCCTTCGTGTGTCGATGGCGGGGATGTAGAGCTGGGTGCTCGAACCTCGAAATATATCTTGTTGTTTGCGTTTGATCCATTGACTCTCTCTCTATCTCTCTCTTTACTTTGTGCCTTGCAAATATTCATATTGTGCATTCATTATTGCTTGGCTTGGTTGTGTGTGCATCATTTGTTGATTGCACTTGAGTGTATTGCATTTAGTTTTCAAATTTCGCATTGAGTTGACTAGATTAGCATAATCACCTATTCACCCCCCTCTAGGTGATCTTTCAATTGGTATCAGAGCAAGCGCTCCTGATATTTAGGTTTAACCACCTAAGAGTGAGATCTTGGTTTGCTAATCTTCATTTGCATTGTTCATTTGCACTCATTTAGTTTGCACTCATGGATAGCCCTCCTATGTTTGACCATATTAGACTTGATGTTTGGAAGGCCAATATGAGTAGCCATTTAAAAAGACTAGGACATCTAGTTTATCAAGCCTCCACTATGGAATCATTCCCTAATAGTAGCAAGCATAAAAAGGCAAATGTATTAGCACTTAGAGCACTTAGAGCATCTCTTAGTGAACATCTTTTACCGGTGTTTGATCGTTATGACTCGGCTTTTGCAGTTTGGAGCTTATTGACGTCTCCCGAGCTTCCAAGGATTATCAACAAGATGAGGAGATCTAAGAGAGAAAAGTCCGAAGAGCATTGCTTCATGGTCCAAGGGAAAAACTCCCTTGAGGTACAATCGGACACTCAATTAGATGATAGCTCTAGTTCCTATTGCCATGGTTGTTTTGAAGTTCAAACATTGAATTTGGAACTTGCTCAAAAGCTTGAAAATTTATTGGAAAAACACAATCTTTTGAAAGAGGACAACCTTGTTTTGAAAAATGAATTAAAGGATTTATGTTCTAATTTTGAATTGGTTTTGCAAGAAAAGGAAGAGATCACTAGTGAACGTGACTCACTAAAATCTCAACTAGACCTTGCCCTTGATGAGATTGAGATTTTGAAAAACAAAAATGATTGTGATGATGTTGTGAAGCACAATGAGGTTTTATCTTCTAAATTGGATTTTGTTTTAAAAGATAACCTTGTCTTGAAAAATAAAATTGATTCAATTACAAAAGAATTGGATTTGTTTTGAATAAAAATGAATCTTTGAAATTTGATATTGATTCTCATGTGTGCCATGCTAGTATAGCTTCTTCTTCTTCTTGCACACCTATTGCATGCTCCACTTTATCTTCATCTATTGAAAAAGATATAAATATTTTGAAGAAAAGTGTTGAATGTTTGGGCTCCACTTTGAGCCAATGCACGTTGAATCATTCACGTTTGGAAACCTTGGTTCGCAAGAAACAAGGTCCATCTTTGCATGCACACCCTACACGGCATACACATGCTTCCCACGGTCACCACCATTACATGTATGCTCATGTGTACACTTGTACACATTGTGGTCGACAAGGCCACCTTGCTAGATTTTGTTATGATCGTGTTTATCATGAAAATTTAGCAACTAATCTTGTTTAGGTTAGAAAAGATACTAACCCCCGTGGACCCAAAAAAAATGGGTACCAAAGACTACCTCTATGACTTTGATGTAGGTGGGAGCTCTCGCATCACGTGAGGGTATTGGTGCCCTGAGGTGGATGCATTCTAAGCTTAAAAGAGAACCATTTGGATGCTTCACTCTCAAGGAAATTTGGTGGGAGGACCACCGTGGTTTGGAGAACTAGAGATGCACCTTCATCTGTTTTGGTATCATTCTCTAACTCCCATTTTTATTTGCATGCTTTTCATGTTCATCTATTTATAGCATGCCATGTTTTATTGTTCATTATGCTTATGTCATGTTGATTAGATTAGTGTTATACATGTTTAGTTACTTGAGCACCCATGTTTCATATGGATCCATATTTAGTGTTCTCACCTTGTTTAAACTAACATGTATGCCCTAGATCTAATGCACATGCATATGCATTATGACCATTTGGATGTTTATGATTGTATGATTTTGTTTTAATAATTCATGTTTTGATTATCATGTTTATCATGTTGGATTATGATTCCCGTGTTATGCTTCATGATTTGAATATGCGTTTAGATGTTAGTTTTCATTAAGACTAGGATTTATACTTATACATATAGTGGGAAACAAATAAATCTTTATATGTGTTTGTGCTTGGATGCTTATTTGTACCCATTAAATGTGCTAGTATAGCCTAGTTTTGATGATTCATGCATTTTAAACTTGTATTCCTATTTTTGGATTTGTTTTATGTGTATGAGTTTTCATTTCATGTATATGTTTATTTTGCCAAACCTTAAGATATACATGTATACCTTTTGAGTCATTGCCTTTCATGCAAATCTATATATATGGACTCAATTGTGTTTAGGGATATGTATGTATATTTATTGTGTTGACAATTCATACATATACCTTGAAATAAAATTAGTTTTGGTGAAAATTTGGTTTTTCTTGATTTCGTGTTTATTTGTTTAACCTCATGTATATGTGTATCTTGTCCAAACTATTGATTATACATGTACATCCTTGAGCCACGTGCCTTCATGCATATACTCTTGTGGACTCATTGTGTTTAGGATATGTATGTATACTTTAGTTTGTACATGACATACATATGCCTTGAAGTTTAAATCGTTTAGATGAATTTCATGATTTCAAGGAATTTCATATGAGCCTAATTGAATATTTTCATGTCGATATGTGTCACATTATACGTGTACACTCACTTTATTAGTTTACTCATGATTTGTTTTCATGAGAATTTGAATGGACTTTATGGATTTTGAGTGTTTAGTGATCATGTGATTTACATGTGTTTCATGAAAAACAATTTTATTTTATTCCTTGTTTGAAGGATTTCGTACTAGTTTTAAAAGTTTTTCCTATAACTAGTTCGTATTCTTCACTATGGTAGAGATTTTCAAACATACTACACCTTCAAATCTATTTTTGAAAACCCCTACCTTCAATGGGAGGATGGATGGGAGATCATGTTCATGCATGCTTTATAATGAAAATCATTTAAAACTTGAACCATGATTGGGAGGTAGTGATATGAGATATACATTTGATATTATTGTTATTTCAATTGGTATCATTGAATTCTTTCAATTGGTATCAATCTTGACATTTCTTGTATACTCATATATATTTTGTATGTATGTATGCTTTCATTTCAAAGAATATCAATTCTATTGGTATCTATCTTTCATACATATATATGTTTTATTTGTGCTTATTATAATCCCTATATCTTTAAGCACAAAATCTTGTTTATGCTAGTACTTGAGCTTTAACTTTGTTTCAATTGATTACTTTCAAATTGGTATCAAGCCCATGCATCATTTTAGTTGGTATTTCATAAAGGGGGAGAAAATTTGATTTTGTCTTTCAATTGGTGATTTTTCAATTGGTATTTGATTCCCACTCTCTTACTTTATGATTGAAAATTTCAAATTGGTATCATATGTTCAAAATGAAAATTATTTACAATTGGTATCAAAATTTTTGTGTTTAGACATTCAAAATTTATTATAATTTCAATTGGTATCAAGATGCTATTCTTTGACATATTTTCAATTGGTACCTTAATTGATTGTCACCCCTTATTGACTTCGTTTTGTTTTAGACAAAAAGGGAGAAAATATTATTTTTATTGATTCATTGTTTCAAACAAAAAGGGGGAGAAATATTTATTGATTTTTCAATTGATTTGGTTTTGCTTTTACCCCTTATTGAAGATTGATTCTTTGTATTAAAAAGAGAGAAGATTTTGTTTTGTTTTAGTTTGTACCCCTTTGTTGATGATTGACAAAAAGGGGGAGAAGAATTTGAGTTTATATGCATGTTCATGTTTATGTTTTGCATATATTAAGTTTAATTTAGTTTAATTTTAATTGGTATCTAAAGCATGTTTTGGAATTGGATGTTTTGTAATTGGTATCTAGAATGTAATTGGTATCTAGAGTATATTTTGTTTTAAATATTTCATTGGAATTGGTATCTAGAGCATGTCTTGTTTTTGAACATTTCATTGGTATCTAGAACCCTTTATTGTTTATGCATAGATATGCATGTTTTATGATTCATGTTTGAGAGCCTTCATTACATATTCATTATGTTTATTTGGTTATGCATGAGTTAAGGGGGAGCTTCTTTGAAGCTTAACTTTAATCCATGCATATATAACTCCATGAGTTTTGTCATCATCAAAAAGGGGGAGATTGTTGGCCCAAAGGCCTTCCACTCTAGTTTTGATGATGATTAACTCATGTAGTTATGTGTACTAATAATCTTGTGTTATTTAGTTTCAGATCATTAATCAAGTTATTAGTTGGTGAAAGCTTCCACACATCTTTCACATGTTGATTCAAGAGCCCGAGCGTCAAAGATCATATATAGCACTTGCTCGGTGGATCAAAGAGTTTGGATCGAGTCGGCTTGGAGATTGCGCTCTACAAGAAGACTTCGGTACCATAGTTTAGTTTTGTGTTTAGATCCAAATTGTAAAGATTAGAATAGTATGATAATGCTCAAGTTCACAACACACACACGTTTCATGTTTTGAATATTGGTTTTTGGTTTTTCGGTTTTAGGTTTAACCGATCTTGGTTTTCATGAATAGATAGATCAAAACAAGTTTACATGGTTTAATGTATATATTATTTGTTCTATATACATACATGCTTTAATATTCCTAGACAAACTTAGTTTTGACTTACTTATTCATGTGTTTTATGTTTTGGTATTTTTGACAAAACATATTTTAGAATTAATGACAAAAACATGGATATATACTTGTTTCATGTATATTGGATTTCTATCCATATGCATCATGCTTCAAAGTGTTTAAATATCATGTTTTTGTATTTGGAAGAGTTTTGGATAAAACGTATTTTCTATTCAAAATCCAAGTTTTAGAAAATACAGTTTTTGATTTTGGTAAAAATGATTAGACACAAAAATAGTTCATATTGATTGATATTTGAGCTAAACTTTTTACCACATGTTTATATATCAATGCAAAATGATAAAACTATTTTTGGGGATTTTTAGAAAAGATAAAAGAATTTTTAAACATGTTCTTAACCCAGTTTTCTGTTCCGGGCTTCACTAGTCGACTAAGTCAACTGACCAAGTCGACTAGGATGAAGTCGGTCGACCGGGCCGGTCGACCGACGTGCACAGATCTGTGCACGTTTGGAGACACTGGGACGGTCGACCGGCCGGGTCGACCGGGTCAGAGAGCAGAGCTCTCTGTTTGTTTGGGTCGACCGGGGCGGTCGACCGGCAGCTGCCAACGGGCAAAATTTGACCGTTGGACGGTCGACCGGACCGGTCGACCGGCAGTGTATTCCTGGCATTTCTGCTGCCAACGGCTATATTTTCTGGGGTCTATAAATACCCCATTGGAAAGAGTTTTTCTCTAAGAATTTTTGTGCGAATTTTTCCCTACTCTCTGGTGTTTTCACAGCAATCAAAAGAAGTTTTTGAACTCAAATTGAACAATCTATTTGGAGTTTTTGTTAGGGTTTGGAAAACCAAAGAAAAGGGTTTTTGGGAAAAAGATTTTGATCCATCTTCTATATCTTTGTTTCAGTTTTTCCCAAGGATTTTCTTTGTGATTTTTGATTTCCATCCCATTGGTTTTCTCCACACTTGAGCTAAAATCTACTATCTCTTCTATAGGATATTTGTGTGAGAGAAAGAAATTGTTTGTGGTTGTTGTTTAGACCACCAAGTTAAAAACCCAATCTTTGTTTGGCTTTGTGCCTTGGGTTGTATCCCTCAAGTTGTGAGGTGATCCTTGTGTTTGCTTTGTGCTAATCCCTCAGGTTGTGAGGTGATTGTTTGTTGGATTGGAGCTTGCCTCAAGGAGGAGGTTGTTGTTGTAAAGATAGGAGTTGGGTACTCCTTGTGAGAGTCCTAGGTGGACTAGCTAGTGGATTGGAAATCCTTCGTGTGTCGAAGGCGGGGATGTAGAGCTGGGTGCTCGAACCTCGAAACATATCTTATTGTTTGCGTTTGATCCATTGACTCTCTCTCTATCTCTCTCTTTACTTTGTGCCTTGCAAATATTCATATTGTGCATTCATTATTGCTTGGCTTGGTTGTGTGTGCATCATTTGTTGATTGTACTTGAGTGTATTGCATTTAGTTTTCAAATTCCGCATTGAGTTGACTAGATTAGCATAATCACCTATTCACCCCCCCTCTATGTGATCTTTCACCTTATCTGACGGAGCCACTTGTAATCTCTGTCATGCAGAATCCTATCATCCTCGTCAATGGCGTCACCAAAGAAGAAAACAGGCTTCCTTAACGGAGTGCGGGAATCCGTCTCGAATAGTCCATCAGAGATAATCTCCCGAAGGGTCACCATGCTGGCCTTGGAGATCCTCTCCTTTCGATTCTTTGACTTACCAATAGTCACAGGAGCAGTCTTCTGAAGCACGAAGGTCAGATTATGATCAGCTCCACCTACGTGCCTAAAGTGGCATTTCTTGGATAAGGGGTTGGAAGAGTATCGCACTGCAAAGAAGACAACACTTAGTCAGGAATCTGAAAGAAAATGGCTAGATGTTTGATATTCAAATGCAAGAATGAATCCAGACATGGAAATCAACAAAATTCGCGTCTAGACTCAAAAATGCGAGTCTTGCATGAAGCCCGTATTTCAAAATCCATAACTTAGAAGAATTTCTAAGTATCGGACTTAGACGCGAGAATAAATAAAACCTGCGCCTGGCTTTAAAGACGCAAGGATCACATGAAGTCCGCGTCTGAAACCTCCCATACTTAGAAAAATTCTGAGTATTGAGCTTAAAACGCAGGCCTCAACAAGGCCCGCGTTCAACAATCAGATACGAATTCAAGTTGATGAAGCCAAGATGAGGTGGTCATTAAACCCGCGTCTTGCCTACCAATTCAAGAGCTGCGTCTAAAAATCAAACACAGGCATAAGCCTTGTGTTGGCGGTTCACATCCAAAAGAGACTTAAGAGTTAAGAGAACTCTCTAAGCCCCTTCAATGGCGGAAACCAAATTAGATGGTTTTACTACCTAAAATGGGAGTCTCCTATATAGATAAACCACCCATTTGAGTCTCAGGAGTAGCAGCACTCGAGGATGAAGCAATATGCTTGGCTTTTGATGCCATCGCAATCGTGAAATCGATGTTGAAGATGATGAAAATGGAAGAAGCTTTAAGCTTTTCTTAACCGTCGATAAAAAGCTCAGCAAAGAAGAAGAAGAGTCTAATGATGACTTTTGAAAGACTGTTGTCTTTTATAAGCACAGTGATCTGCAGACATGGCGACTCCGTAGGTCTCGAGGCCTAATTCCCGCCCGATGCGTGGCATGTGTCTTAAATGCGATGCAAATTTCATGCATCAAAGGAAGAATGTCCCTCAACTCTGCCAGATATGTGGCAACGCGCCCAGAATACGGGACTCACGTTTAACAAAAATCGCATTCCTCTAAAGGTCGCGCCTCTTCAGCAAGGCCAAAGTCGCGCCTAGTCAACAGTGTGAGAGCTGCATCTTCACATCAAAGATCGCGTCCTTCCAGAGGCCGTGTTTCTTCAACAAATTAATAGATGTGTCTCCACTCCGAGTGAGGACTACGTCTCTAAAGCAATATGACCCTGCATCTACAAGACTTGCATTCAGTCTTTACTTCTGCAAATCAGTTCAACAGTACACTGGTACAAGTAGATGACTGTTTACCCCTGGTACAATAGTACACCAATAACCAGCTCAGAGCACTGAGGAGGTCTGGATTGCGTATCTAGACACTCACCATGATCATCTGTGGTGGCTTCAAATGGTTTTATAGTACACTCATAAAGACCATACTCCAGACAAGATCAAGCTCAAAGTATCTCAAATGATTGTCAGTCCAATCATGAGAAGTATGAATTCAACCAGAGTCAAAAGTATTTCGAAATCCGTCCCAGTCAACCACGGAATATCAAAAACTTTGGAGGGAGTTCTGTAGGCAGTCTAAAAATCATTGAAGACAAGTCATCCAAAAGCAGAATCCAAACTCTAGACGCAAGGCTAATCATCGCCACCAGCGCAGCACCAAGACGCGAGGGTTGAAACCCGCATCTCAACATCACTGCAAGGACTAAGACGTGGAGCGTGAAAGCTTCGTCTCAGCATTATTGTAGTACCAAGACACAGAGTCCAAAGCTCGTGTCTCACGTGAAGTTTGACGCAGAATTTGAAGTTCGTGTTTCTCAAGCATCACCTCAATGGCAAAACGCGAGGCCCAAAGCCCGTATCTCTGTTATAACTGCCCTCATTACTAGGTCAATTACTGCCCACGTAATGAGGGAGTTAACCCCCATTATGGAGTGTTTTTAGGGGACACTTTTACCCCCTGAAGCCTCTATAAATAGCCCAGTTTGCTATGGAAGAGGGGTCGGAAAAATCCTTGGTCAGAAGAACTTCGGCTGTAACCGTAGAAGGACCAAGATCTCTAGCTAAAAAAAAGAGAGAGTTTAACTTTTCTCATAACTTGCTGCATACAACTCTTTGAGATTCTTGTTGGACAGAAGCTGTGTTACTTCATCCACCATCCAAAGAGACGATTCCCATGAGGTCCTGACGTTCACCCGGTCAACGAAAAAAAAAGATTCACTTTCCATCGCCACATCAAGAATCTGGTACTAAACAAAGGGGAGATTTGAGTTTGAATACTCCCCTCTCTTGTAAAGAATTATTGATCCGTTGTAATTTTCTTTACAATTAGATAAAGAATTTTCATCTCGATCTTCAATTTTTCCTCACCAAAACACCCATGTAACGAGCCTTTAGTCGGTGACATCCAAACCAGACAGCCTTAGGGCACCAGGTGACAAAACACCCCTAAGGACTTAAACACTCGAGGAAATAAGGCCACGAAATCAAGGATTTTTATTTATAAAATATACCACTTTTAGGCGTGAATACTTATGCTTCATGAGATACAAATACCCAGCTTAATCAGAGGATTTATATATATGGCGCCCCGATTTGGCGGGTACGGGGACCCCACTGCGACGTACATACGCAGGGTGATGGTACCATCACGTATGTACGCTAAGCATCAATACAGCACAAAACAGGGATCAGAGTGTGGAAATACGTGGTGTTATACATTCCAACACAAAATAGTACAAGTACTCAGTCATCACAGATTGTGACATAATATTACATAAATATTACATCACTAGGTAGTACAAAAGTAGATGGTTCAGGATATAAAAGATAGAACTCACGAGCTGGAAGAGAGAATCTCGCGAGCGGGGAAGACGGGCGAAGCTACGGCTGATCCGCCTGCTCCTCGAAGTAGGCCTGATCCTCAGCTGAAGGGTCCACCTTTGTCCAACCTGCTAAATCTGGACATGCAAATCTAGGATTGTTAGTGGGCAACCCAGCGAGTGCAAAAAGAACCAAATGGTAAGTACAAATAAAAGCAAGTGCATCAGGTCAAGTATAATGTACCCAAATCAATAAGCATGAAATAACCACAATAAATAGTGAAATAGGAACTGACATTAGAATTTATGTGGCATGAAATAAAAGCAAGTGTAGCAGGTCAAATGTCATGTAATTAAATTAGCAAGCATGGAGTAATTACAATAATTAGCAAGCATGGAAATGACAATAGAATTCATGTAGCAAGAAGTCAATTATCAAGTTATTATTAAGACTCGTTCAATTTGTATGTTTCGGTATATGGCCGGTACCATATACTTCCGCATAGAAGTCAAGCGAGGTTGGTTATTGGAAATTGATGGGGAACGACGAACCATGTTTAGAATGGGTCCCGTGCATGCCCAGGACAACGGTCCAGGTGTATCCGGTACTGAGCCAGAACGTACCGCTAGGTACCGGGACTTACTATATGCCCGAAGGTCTCAGTATATGCCCGAACAGGAATAGAGTGTCACCGTTTCCCACAGGGATATACCCAGGGGATTATAGCACACTCGGTAGGCAGGCAAGGGGGTAGGAGTTCCAGTACACCCCTCGGAAGCGCCTGGTGGACTCCAGGTCGAATCCAACAAGAATTAGTATTTTCCATTAGTTTGCAAAGGGGGGAAAACTTACAAATAAAGAGTTTGAGGAGCTAAATTACAAGTATTCTTAAAAAGATTACAAGTAGATCTCCTCAGAGATTCTGGAGAAGTGTGCCGATAGGAGTCTAGTCAGCGCGCGACCACTTTGTCCCTTTGACGATGCGAGCGATGAGATTCCCTTCTCGCCTGGTTCCGGGAATCAGAGAATAGAGGATTTGTAGAACCCTCTTGCTACTTCTCAAAACCGCCTTCTGTGAGGAATTCCTTCTCGCCTGGTTCCGGAGATTCCTTGAGGAAAAGAGGTTGTTAGGGTATCACCACCCTGAAAAGAGAAGTATTTCTCCTGAAAGGTCTCTGAATTAGAGAACGCACGGTGCGTTATGAAGAAGTCTGATTCTCCTAATCAGCAGAGGATTGATTTGGGAGCAGAAGCCCACTTTGATTGATCGCCGATCTCTGGATTGCCCTTGGACCGCCTCCCTCTCTTTTTTTTGACCCCCTTCTCCCCTTGTGCCCCTGGCGGGCTATTTATAGGGAGAGCAAGGGTATAATCGTCCCCTTGAAGATATGAAAACAGATTGAACCGAATCTGTTTAAATCTGGAAAGTAGCCTTGCTGCGAGGCTAGGATAGCTTCTGCGGAGCTAGAAAATGGCAAGTCGGTTGATCTTTCCGATTTGTTTTGATCCCTTCCATATCGTTGAAGGATTTTCTCTGATCCTCTTACTCGTTTCAAGAGAGTCAAGAGATTGCGGCAATCACCTGCCATATTTGAATCCCGATTGGATTTGATTTGCTTGGATCTGATCTTATCAGGAGATTTGCTTGGTCAAAGGTTGACCATAGCAAACTAGTAGCGGAGCTGCCCGCTTTGAAGCCCATAGCGGAGCTAGAGGCAACTCTTGGCGAGGTCCGAAAAGAGGCTTTTCGGCGAAGCTATCAGTTAGCTTCCTGGCGATGCTCTGGATGATGCTAGCCTCTCAAACGAGGCTATCTCCTTGGGCTAATGTAAATGCTAAATGCTAGCATTTTAGACCTGCTGAGGTCTGTTTAGAAACAATCCGGGTTCACTGTTCTGCTTGCTGGATCAGTGGAGTCCAAACCGCTTCCTTGTCCCTTGGAGGTGGATGAAAACTGGTCTTCAGCTTGTCTGTCGCTAGACATTGTTCGGACCAATGAGAATCTTATCTTTTTAAGTGTCAACAAGACCCCCTTCAAAGTTTTCGAGAGTCTGCAATAGCTCAGACTCCGAAACACTTTGAACTGCTGTGATAGTATGTGGAGTATGAACGTCGCCATGATGGTTGAGTTCAGCTTCGCCTTCAATCCTGCTTTGGGATGAATTCGCCGAAGAATTGCACTGGTTCGCGAGTAGCTTCGCGTCGGGGTAGCTCCGCATCTGGGCTTCCAAGAAATAAGTTCGCTTTGGAACTCCTGTTGCCTTTTCAAAGCCAACTGCCGTGGGGCGGTTACGAGGAGGATCATTCCTTCTTTTGCGCCAATCGAGGGAGATGTTCTCCGATTTGCACGTTTCCAAGGGAGGATACTCCCTTTCTTCAAGGCGTCATAAGTGCCTTTTATGAGGGAGACGTTTTCTCCCTTTGCACGGTTCCAAGGGAAAACCGTCCCTTCCATCAAGGCGCAATAAATGCCTTGAATGCGCTCGTGCTTCCACACTTGGGTGAGAGTGCTCAGGCCATGGGGCCTATAAATAGGACACTTGAGGTCCTCTGAAGAGAAATGGCCTGCTTGTTTTCTCTTCTCTTGGTTGAGAGAGATACTCAGATCTCTGAATTAGTGGGAAAGCCCACTCTGGTTGTCTAACCGGCCAAGGACCAGTAAGTCTTGATCATTCAAAGACTTCACCGCTTTTAGGGAACTCATCTCCCTTGACTTAGCTTTGACAGCTCGCTTCAGGGATTAGCTTCCCTTGCTCTTCATCTTGCACTTGGCTGATCTGCAGAGAAGAATTTCAGCACAGCTTCCCTGTGAAGCTACCATCTTGACTTAATCAGAGAAAGATCACTGCATGTTAAGTCCGCTAAACAGGCAGAACTTAGGACTTGGTCTCTTCAAAGGTTGAGCCAGTCTTGCCGTATTGGTGAATGTTGAGACTGTGTCTGACTTTGCCATAGAGGTGAGGCTAGGACTTGGCGTTTGCTGAGCTAGTCCATTAGTTGCTGTGCAGGCGGAGCTTGTCCTCTGCTGAAGTCGGATTGCTTTGCCGCCCAAGAATCTGACTTAAAGTTTTTGCAGCTCTTTCTGTGCTTGACTGCTAACTTGCTCCAATCTGCCTTGCAGTGAGCTATGCTTGCCAGTCTGGTAACTTGATGGAAGAAACCATGAAATTGCCTTATGCTTCCCCGGTTGAAGCTTTACTTTTAAGCAGGAGGAACAATTCGGGGCAGTGGATGCGCGTCCCAGGGGCTGTTGGCAGGAGGACGAGGCTAGCTTCGCTCGGAGATCGGATCCGATCTTATCATGTACGCCTATAGGCTCCTCCATGTATCCCATCCTTTTGGAATTTAATAAAAATTCTTTCTTTTGCCGTCTTTGTTTGTTTGGATAATGAGGCGTGGCTGTCTGTTGGTTCAGAGGTCGCAATGACATAACCGAATGGGACGTCGCCAGTCTCGAGGTCAGCCCTTTGCGGGGCTAAAAGGAGAGATATACTTGCCTTTTGTAAATGTCAGCAAGCATCGAGATTGAGACTTAGCTGTCTGCTGGTTCAGAGGTCGTAATGACGTAACCAATTGAGACGCCACTAAGCTCAATGGTAGATGAAACTTGGCTATCTGCCAGTTCAGAGGTCGCAATGACATAACTGGTTGAGAAGCCACCAAGCTTCAAAATAGGTGATACTTGTCTTTTGTAGATGTCGACAAATATCGAGACCTGTCTTTTGTAAATGTCAACAGGGCTCAAGATTGAGACTTAGCTGTCTGCTGGTTCAGAGGTCGCAATGACGTAACCAATTAAGACGCCGCTAAGCTCAATGTTAGATGAGGCTTGGTTATCTGCCAGTTCAGAGGTCGCAATGACATAACTGGTTGAGAAGCCACCAAGCTTCAGAATAGGTGACACTTGTCTTTTGTAAATGTCAACAAGTATCGAGACCTGTCTTTTGTAAATATCAACAGGGCTCAAGATTGAGACTTAGCTGTCTGCTGGTTCAGAGGTCGCAATGACGTAACCAATTAAGACGCCACTAAGCTCAATGGTAGATGAGACTTGGCTATTTGCCAGTTCAGAGGTCGCAATGACATAACTGGTTGAGAAGCCACCAAGCTCAACAATGAGTGATGAGGTCTCGTTTTCACGAGGGAATCACTGTCATAGGTTTAATGTTAACATAACAGTGAAATATGTGTAGTCCTACCATTCTATGGATGAGAATTGGTAGGTGATTTTGGAGGTCTCGTTCTCACTAGGAGAAATGAGGGGACTGCTGTCATAGGTTTAATGTTAACGTAACAGCGAAATATGTGGTCTTACCATTCTATGGATGAGAATTGGTAGGTGATTTTGGAGAGGGAATCAAATGGGAGCAGGTCCCTTGGGATTTTAAGCAAACCCCCAGCTACCAACAGGTTTGATATGCTTGGAGAAAGAGAGAGGCTCTCTTTGTGCGCATTCCGGACGCGCGGATCTCGATCAGAGGTGTAATGTTAACTTGATCGAGAGCAAGATCCTTGATTAAGGATAGTACTTCTTTAAGAATTTGCCATTGATTGGCATCATGAGGAGGTCGCCATCTGCAGTCGTAAGGCGGTATGCTCCGTTTGAATAGACTGTCTCTATCACAAACGGTCCTTCCCATTTAGGCTGAAATTTGCCTTTGGTCTTGTGCGTCATAATCATCGGTCGTCTGACGGCTAAGACCAGATCTCCTTTCTGGAAGGTTCTTTGCTTAACCTTCTTATTGAAGGCTTTGACATCCGAGCCTGATATAGCTCGATGTGTTGCTGAGCTTGCAGCCGCTTCTCGTCCAGGGCTTCGAGCTCTTGAAGACGCAGGCGATCATTGTCTTCCGATGTCATTTTAGTAGTCAGGGCTACTCGCAATGATGGCACCTGAATTTCCAATGGGATGACCGCTTCGCACTCATATACCAGGGAGAAAGGCGTATTGCCTGTCGGTGTCCGAACCGTAGTCCGGTAGGCCCAAAGGCATTCACTGAGCTTTTCGTCCCAATCTCGCTTGTTCGAGGAGACAAACTTCTTGAGCAGCTTGATGATTATCTTGTTGAATGCTTCTGCTAAACCATTGGCGGCAGGATTGTAAGCTGTTGAAGCCATATTCTAAATTCGGTATTTATCGCAGAACCGATAGAATCCTTGGCTTATGAATTGAGGACCATTGTCGTGGATGATCCGCCTGGGGACACCAAATCGATGGATGACATGGTGTTTGATGAAGCTAACCAGATTGGAGGTTTTGACTTCGGCCAACGGTATGGCCTCTGCCCATTTTGAGAAGTAGTCGGTTATTGCGAGGATAAACCGGTGACCTCTTACCGAAGAGGGGCTGATTGGCCCTACGACATCAATTCCCCACGCTTCAAATGGCCATGAAGCAGCAGTAGGGTGGAGCAATTCCGAAGGTTGGTGTATGAAGTCTGCATGGACTTGGCACGCTTTACACCTTCGTGCATATTGGGTGGCATCGGCTATCATGGTCGGCCAGTAATATCCCAGCCTATGCAACCTGTCTTTAAGCTTGGACCTGGCTGATGAGCTCCACAAGTGCCGTCGTGCGCTTCTTGGAGCGCTTTCTGTGCCTCTGAATGGGAAAGGCAACGGAGGAGGATACCATCATATGAACGACGGTAGAGTGTCTTCAAAGTGGGATCATAGTAGAAACGGAGCGACCTTCGTCTGATGGACGCCGCTTCTTTGGAATCGTCTGGAAGCAGACCGTGCAGAGCATAGTCAATGAGAGGGAAGCGCCAATCCCTCGGCTCAAGATCCACGGAGATATTATGGACCTCTTGGATCCTTAGCATATGCTTGGAGCATACGAGATGCCGGGTCGCGACTGTGAGGTGATACTCGGTGTCGGCCGGTAAGGCTAGCGTCGTCGCTAATGCAGCGAGAGCGTCCGCCTTGATATTTTGAGATCGAGACACATGCCCGATGTAGAAACCTTCAAATAGGTTAGCCAACTCAATGGCCGTATGGTAATAAGGCACCAAGTCCTCATGGCGGACTTCATATTCACCTTTGACTTGACTGATGACCAGTTTTGAATCGCCGTAAGCTTCGAGGTAGCGTACCCCCATTCCATGGGCGAGCTGAAGACCAATGAGCAGAGCATTATATTCTGCTACATTGTTGGAGCATGATTCTGTCAAAGAAAATGCTCTGGGAAGGATATGATCCTGTGGGGAGATGAACACAACCCCCACTCCGGCAATAATCTTGCCTTTGGGGCCCGTCCGTGATGCTCCGTCGAAGAACATCTGCCACACTTCCTCTACTGAGGTTGCATTAGACTCGAAGACCTCATCAGGGATGTCTTCGTGAAGCTTTGAATGTTCCGGAACTGGATGCGCAGCCAAAAACTCTGCAAGGGCTTGACCTTTAACCGCCTTTTGAGGGGTAAAGGTCATGTCATATTGGGACAATAGTAGTGCCCATTTAGCCAATCTTGAGTTCAATGATCCTGGCTTCGTCATAAGAAGACGCAATGGGTTACTCTGGAGATGACATGTATGGTTTAGCCAACCAAATAATGTCGTGTCTCCTGGACAGCGAAGACGAGAGCTAAACACTCTTTCTCAATAGGATTGTAGCGAGATTCCGCTCCTATGAGAGTCCTGCTCAGATAATAAATGGCCTGCTCATGGCCATTGTCGTCCTTCTGAGCGAGGAGGGCGCCGAGGGAATAGTCCAGGGCTTTTACATAAAGCAAGAAAGGTTTCCCTGATGTAGGGGCCACCAAGACTGGAGGTTTTGTGAGATACCTCTTAATGTCTTCATAAGCTTCTTGACAAGCTTGATCCCATATGAAGGCAGTACCCTTTTCATGAGACGGGTGAACGGTTGGCAGCGGCCCGATAGATTTGCTATGAATCTTCTGATGTAGCTAACCTGCCTTGTAAGCCTCTGAGCTCTTTGAGGTTCCTCGGTGGATGCATGTCCTGGATGGCTTTGACTTTGTCTGGGTCCAGATGAATCCCTTTCGATGTGACAATGAACCCAAGGAATTTGCCGCTGGATACTCCTAAAAAGGATTTTGTCGGGTTCATTTTCAACTGATGAGCCCGCATTATATCGAACATCGTTCTCAGATCGCGAAGATGTTCATCTTTGCTGCGGCTTTTGACAGCAATGTCGTCAACATAGCACTCTACTGTCTTCCGGAGGTGATCGCGGAAGATCGTGCTCATTGCGCGCTGGTAGGTTGCTCCGGCGTTCTTCAGTCCGAAGGGCATCACAGTGTAGCAGTATACCCCAATGGCGTTCGGAAAGAAGTATGCTTCTCGTCATCAGGATACATCTTGATCTGGTTGTACCCTGAGAAGCCGTCCATGAAAGACATCCTTTCGAACCCGCATGTGTTGTCGATCATGACATCAGTGATCGGCAGTGGGAATTCATCTTTGGGACAGGCCGTATTGAGATCACGGTAGTCGATGCAGATCTGTATCTTCTCGTTCTTTTTGAGGACGGGGACGATGTTAGCTACCCAGTCTGGATGCTGTTCCTCTCGGATGAAGCCGCATGCAATGAGCTTGTGGACTTCGGCTTCAATAGCCTCCATGATATTTGGGCGGAACCGACGTTGTTGCTGCTTGACTGGCTTGACGTCAGGCTTAATATTTAGACGGTGTATAGCGACCTGTGGATCAAGTCCAGGCATGTCTTCGTAGCTCCAGGCGAAGACATCTATATACTCTTTTATGAGTATTATCAATTCTTCCTTTTCGATAAGTGATAAGCTTTCACTTATGAAAATAGGCTTGGGGTGATCTTGACTACCCAAGTTGACCTGCATCACCTTGTCTTCGGTAGGCGGCTCGCGCAGCTCAAACCGCTTTTCCCATTGGAGGCTCCATTGCTGGGCCCAAGATTCCTCATCAGCAGCTTCCGCAGGTTCCGATTGACTGCCTGAAGTCATATTCACAGTGAGGCCGTTGAACATTCCTCCCATGCTGACGTCAGAGTCCCACTCGGCAGATGAGTCCGACCGTGATGGAGTTGGTTCGTCGTCCTTGACTTGAACCGTTACTGATGATGTGGGTGTAACATAACCCAATCCCTGCGTGTACTATCATAGTAATTTGCAGGTTTCCCTTTCGGGACAGCATTACGCATCAGACCGCGTCTTCCTTTTCCGAAGTTCAGGCCGCCTGTCTGCTTCAAGTCATATCCCATCTTTTCCATAATATGGCGTGCCGGTTGCGCATAATGGAAGAACTGTGGGGCTTCTGAGTCCGAACTTGAATCTGTAGCTGCAGGTCCCCGTGGCTGGGTTCTACCGAAGATTATCGGCAACTGACCTTGTTTGGATGGGGGGATCACCAGCGTGGCCCCTTCTATAACCTCCACAGATGTAGTAGCCGAACTTGGCTCATGTACGGGCATGTGCAGAGAGCCCTCTATGATAGATTTAATTGACCCAATACTCGCAGGATAATCAAAAGAGATATTATCATTAATTACCCATTCACCCTCTTCATCAGAAGGAGTATTACATTGGGGGTCATTGAGGAAACATGCTGTAATTGGTTCGCCAATCAAAATGGCTGGCATGCCTATTTCGGATTCTGAATCCGCCTCATTGCCACTTTCATCATCGTCTGGCAATTGCTCTGCAGGCGTTCCGTCGGCCTCTTGATACAGGAGGGCGTCGGTGAAGTAGTTTTCCACCCCTTGAAGGGTTGCTTTTCAGCGAAGACAGTTCGTACTGTCGCATCATCTTCAACATATTTGAAGCATTGGTGGAGAGTGGAAGGAACGATCCAGTTGGCATGGATCCAAGGTCTTCCTAGCAGCAAGTTATATGATGTGTCAGCATCAATGACATAGCACGTCACTTCTGACTTCAAGCTTCCGATTCTGCAGCGGAGCCGAATCTTTCCAAGCGGATGGCTGCTCCCGGCGTTAAAACCGTATATTGTAGTGATGGTTGCGGACAACATGTACAATGGTATGCCGAGGAAATAGAGGAGCCTTTTGGGGATGATGCTGAGTGCAGACCCCGGATCGACTTGTACTCTTTCAATGCATGTTGAACTGATATATCCGGTATAGTACAGAGGTCGATCATGCTTGTTGTCTTTGAGAAGCATATCTTCCGCCGTGAAGGTAATAGCAGGCACCTTTGACTGTGCGTGATGGCACTCTGAGCAGGAAGGCCGCATCTCATCACCAGGAACCTCAGGCATGTATGTCAGAAAGGACTCTGAGTTGGCTAACGCATCTCTGAGTGCCTCTCTTGTCTCTTTAGAGAGACGAAGGAGCTCGTGTATTGTGATACGAGCCGGGATATTAGCTAAGTGAGCCAATATATCAAAGCGGAAGGGCGTGGCTAACCCTTGGACTGACGGTTTCTTCAACACATGGTCGAACCGCACTTCCTTAGGCTTCTCTCTCCCTTTGGTCAGGACTGGAGCGGATGTCGGCATTGGTACTGACGTCGTTTGCTGTTGTATCTCGTTAGTAGATTTGTCATACTGCCTTAAGTATGATTTTCCAGACCGGGTGCCCGTCTGTTGAGGCGTATCTGCCTGCGCTGTGCAAGCACGCTTTTCTCCTTCTGAATCACTGAGGGAAGCCGAAGTAAGGTTGTCATCATCTGGCAGGACAAAGATGACATTGCAGGACTTGCCCTTTTTGCTGGAGTCCTTCGACGTCCGCTGTATGTCTTGGACGAGGTCAGGGTGTATCCACATAACTTCCCCTGTCTCCAATGTCAAGGGGACAAGACCCTTGTCATCTTTAGCTATGGCTGAAGAATGCTTGACTTCCAACCGCGGTGTGGGGGCTGGATAAGTCCCGTCAAGAACCATGACCTTTTGGGCTGTGCCGAATTCAAGGGTCACCATATTGGCAGTGACTTTCTTCTGCTCCGTCTTCAGTGTGAGGACGCCGACATCAATTAGGGCTTGTATCCTGTCCTTGAGGACATAGCACTTGTCAGTAGGATGATGGACCATCCTGTGATAAAGACAGTATTTGGGGTCATTTGTGCGCCCTATCTCATTAGGACGCCGAGCATCCGGTAGCTTCATCTTATTTTCTTTGTGGAGCAGATGGAATATCGTGACCACCTGATCATCTCTGAAGGAGTACTGCTTTGGAGGGAACTTAGACTCCTGGCTGTTGGAGACGCTCTTCCTGGCCTTCGACTGCACATCTCCGGATAACTCCACAGACATAGTCTCTTTGCCCTTAGCTTGAGAAGATTGCGGTAGGTCGCTACGCCCTTTGTTGTTCATCCCCCACTTGCCTCTAGGGGCGGATGGTTCGAACTTTTTAGCCGACTTCTTGGCTATCTCAGCTTGTTCGACCAATTCTTTCCAAGTGTGGGCTTTGACAGCTCCCATGCGAACTTCTACTTGGTCTAAGAAGTTATGTCTGCATGTCTGTAAGAGCATGGGTAATGGCATCCCAGCTGGGCACATCAAGGATAAGTTTCTGAACCGTTCAATGTAGTCATGGACAGATTCGCCCTTCCTCTGCACAGTGGAGAGGAGTTTGTCCATGGTCACTTCGGTATCGTCCTCATAGAAACGAGAAAGGAACCGAGTTTCCAGGTCGATCCAGGAGTTGATAGAGCCCGGGGGAAGACTGCGAAACCAGTCAAATGCCACCCCCTTTAAGGTGCCAATGAAAAGCCTAGCCATGATGGCGTCATTGCTTATAACATTACCAGTCTGAGATCGGAAATAGTAGATGTGCTGATTTGGCGAGCTCTTTCCATCATAGGTGTGCAACGTTAGTGGCTTGAACTTCGGTGGATATGGCACCGAATCCCACTCCAGTGGGTAAGGACGAACTGCCCCTACTTTCTTTAATTCATCCCTCTGAGCCAGGGATGCGATTTGGGCTTGGAGGCCTTTTAGGACTTCGGCGTCTAGTGAAGAGCCTTCTTTAGATCTATCCGTCTGACGCGGATTATTGCTGAGGCGTTCTTCCTCATCATGATTGCTCCCGGTATCACCGTCGTCCCGGTTATTGAGGAGTTGAGCAAGCATCCGTTGGATGTTGTCTAGGGCCTCTTGCTGAGTTCTGGAGGTTTGCTCCTGAGCTTCCAAACGCCGACGAAGGTCGTCATTGGCATTATCGGCCATATTAACCGATGCTTTGTCCGTTCGCACAGAACTGACTGTTGCTGAAGAGGCATACCCGCTGTCTTCATCTTCTCCTTCGGATGATTGGGGTGACCGCCTGGGCTGTGGCACGGTTGGGACCGTCGAGGAGGAAGGCTGTTCATAATTATAGGGTATCGCCACCCTGGATCTGGTGTTTCGGAAAACACCTTCTTCTTGCACCAAGACTTCACCCAAGCCCGGGCTATAATCTCGATCTGGGGATCCGAAAGGGGTATCATCAGATGTATGACCTTCCCTGTGTCGCTCTCGTCCTCTTCCGGTCATGTTGACGGACGCGAAGGCTGGGCCTCGCGAAGCACTCCTTTCATGATGCTTCTTTGTGGCATGTGTGGACAACCGGTTAAACACCGATTGACGGTACGGAGATGCAGCCTTGATTGGATATTGCCGACAACGGGCTGAATGGATTGTCACAAGTCGGCATCCTCTTTGACAACAAGGGGAAGTGGTTTGGAGAGACTCCAATTCCCGCTTGTTTGCCAAGAATTGTCGCAGGTTAGGCTCAACAGAGCCTGAACAACCCCGTGGAGAGGCCTTTCTGGAGCGTACAAGGGATGACGCTCCATTCTTCTTATCCCTGCAGAAGGGATTAGTACTGAATAGTACTTTGGCGCTAGCTTCGCCGACAGGTGCGAGCTTAGTGCTTGATGAATTGGGGAGCGGAGCACGCTGTGGTGCTTTGCCCGCTATTCTGCTGCGAAGGGGATCAACCTCAGATAACACTGCGGTCTTAGCCTCGCGGCCGCGAACCCAGTGAATTCGTTGTGGTACAATAGCTTTGCTTGTGAAAGCGAGGCTGACAGAAGGCTTTGCTGCCCTTGATTCAGGTGACGGTATGATTGCCGTCGTGACTTCATGGCTGGCAGCATCGTTAGGGCAGACAGGCATCTTACCCTTTTCTTCGCGGGAGAGGCGCAGTCTCGGCATGACTACACCGAGAGCTTCGGTTGAAGACTTCTGTTTAGGCTTCCATATCAGCCTTGACAGGGGACGCCTAGGTTCGCAAGGAACCTGAATAGCCACAAGCGGGGCTGTGGGGTGCTGGCAAAATTCTGCCTCTGGTTTCTGATTTGAAACCTCGGTCATGAAGACCTTCCTGTGCTTCCGTGCTCGAAGCGTCAGGCCACTCCCAGAGAGGACTTCTTCAAATCTTCCTTGATCGATCTGGATAACCAGGTTCTCAAAAGTGCAGGATCTGGGCTGCGGACATGTTTCCTTGTTGCGCCAGAGAACCGCGGCAGGTTTGCAGAGAACCTTTTCCGTCTCCGCAGAGACTTTGCTTGAAGATTTAGCCAGAGAAGATCTGGCTGCACCGGCTTTTCTGAATTCAGAGATAGACCCGAAGGTCTGTTCGTCGCATTGCGACACTTGATTCTCAGCAGAGGAGAATACAGTCCCCAGCGGAGTCGCCATCTTGTTTTCCATTAGTTTGCAAAGGGGGGAAAACTTACAAATAAAGAGTTTGAGGAGCTAAATTACAAGTATTCTTAAAAAGATTACAAGTAGATCTCCTCAGAGATTCTGGAGAAGTGTGCCGATAGGAGTCTGGTCAGCGCGCGACCACTTTGTCCCTTTGACGATGCGAGCGATGAGATTCCCTTCTCGCCTGGTTCCGGGAATCAGAGAATAGAGGATTGGTAGAACCCTCTTGCTACTTCTCAAAACCGCCTTCTGTGAGGAATTCCTTCTCGCCTGGTTCCGGAGATTCCTTGAGGAAAAGAGGTTGTTAGGGTATCACCACCCTGAAAAGAGAAGTATTTCTCCTGAAAGGTCTCTGAATTAGAGAACGCACGGTGCGTTATGAAGAAGTCCGATTCTCCTGATCAGCAGAGGATTGATTTGGGAGCAGAAGCCCACTTTGATTGATCGCCGATCTCTGGATTGCCCTTGGACCGCCTCCCTCTCTTTTTTTGACCCCCTTCTCCCCTTGTGCCCCTGGCGGGCTATTTATAGGGAGAGCAAGGGTATAATCGTCCCCTTGAAGATATGGAAACAGATTGAACCGAATCTGTTTAAATCTAGAAAGTAGCCTTGCTGCGAGGCTAGGATAGCTTCTGCGGAGCTAGAAAATGGCAAGTCGGTTGATCTTTCCGATTTGTTTTGATCCCTTCCATATCGTTGAAGGATTTTCTCTGATCCTCTTACTCGTTTCAAGAGAGTCAAGAGATTGCGGCAATCACCTGCCATATTTGAATCCCGATTGGATTTGATTTGCTTGGATCCGATCTTATCAGGAGATTTGATTGGTCAAAGGTTGACCATAGCAAACTAGTAGCGGAGCTGCCCGCTTTGAAGCCCATAGCGGAGCTAGAGGCAACTCTTGGCGAGGTCCGAAAAGAGGCTTTTCGGCGAAGCTATCAGTTAGCTTCCTGGCGATGCTCTGGATGATGCTAGCCTCTCAAACGAGGCTATCTCCTTGGGCTAATGTAAATGCTAAATGCTAGCATTTTAGACCTGCTGAGGTCTGTTTAGAAACAATCCGGGTTCACTGTTCTGCTTGCTGGATCAGTGGAGTCCAAACCGCTTCCTTGTCCCTTGGAGGTGGATGAAAACTGGTCTTCAGCTTGTCTGTCGCTAGACATTGTTCGGACCAATAATGGTAAGTACAAATAAAAGCAAGTGCATCAGGTCAAGTATAATGTACCCAAATCAATAAGCATGAAATAACCACAATAAATAGTGAAATAGGAACTGACATTAGAATTTATGTGGCATGAAATAAAAGCAAGTGTAGCAGGTCAAATGTCATGTAATTAAATTAGCAAGCATGGAGTAATTACAATAATTAGCAAGCATGGAAATGACAATAGAATTCATGTAGCAAGAAGTCAATTATCAAGTTATTATTAAGACTCGTTCAATTTGTATGTTTCGGTATATGGCCGGTACCATATACTTCCGCATAGAAGTCAAGCGAGGTTGGTTATTGGAAATTGATGGGGAACGACGAACCATGTTTAGAATGGGTCCCGTGCATGCCCAGGACAACGGTCCAGGTGTATCCGGTACTGAGCCGGAACGTACCGCTAGGTACCGGGACTTACTATATGCCCGAAGGTCTCAGTATATGCCCGAACAGGAATAGAGTGTCACCGTTCCCCACAGGGATATACCCAGGGGATTATAGCACACTCGGTAGGCAGGCAAGGGGGTAGGGGTTCCAGTACACCCCTCAGAAGCGCCTGGTGGACTCCAGGTCGAATCCAACAAGAATTAGTTGTACAACATATGTATGGCTACCATAAACACAAAAGCTATATCGATACCCATCAATATCCCCCATCCCGGTGTAAGTTGTTTAAATATAACAGAGTGTCAAATAATAAAGTCCACAGGGTATTCACAAAAGTCCAATATCCATGGTTATCCTATTACGGGGGTTAACAGGAGTATAATATCAAGAGTAATGTCAGGAGCCTCCCTATTTCAGGGGTTCAAGTATACAGAAGTTCAGGAATACCAAATGTCTGGTAATAATATAATAATCATGCTAAGTCATTGTAAAAGTGATAGTCATGAATATGCCATATAATACATGTATCAGGGGTGGTAGTGTCCGGTCAAGGGTCATGATGTCAAGTCAATGTGCTTGTACCACATGAAAGCAAGTCAAGTGAGCGTTAACATGTGTCATATACCGGGGGTCAAGATCAAGTGACAAGTATGACATATATCAAGTACCGGTGTCTAATATTAAGTACCGTGGATCAGGTATCAAATATAACATATCAAGTGCCGGTATCAGATATCAAGTGCCGGTGTAAATACCGAGTGCCGGTGTCATAGATCATATATCAAGTATAACATTTCAAGTGTCGGGTAAATACGGAGTACAATACCATCTATAATCTTGTATAGCAAAAAACTTGTACTAAATATTACATCAGCAAGTGTTAGGCATGTTACAGTAATAATAAGATATCCACATATTAATATCATGCTATAAATCAAGGGTAGTTATTTTTAAGTTTAATATAAAGCACTCGCCTGAAACCAAAATGAAATACTGGTTAAAATTCGAGAAATCTGTGAACCCGTGCGAGCAAGCCACTATCCCATATGTATATATTAAAATATATAAATATAAATATATATATATATAAATATTAGAGAGGGAATGAGGGAGAAGAGAGAGATGAGAGAGAAAGTTGTAGGACGGAGAGAGAAAGAGAGAGAATAAGGATTTTTAGAAAAGAATTAGGAATTAAAAGGGGAGGGGTATGATTGTAAATATGGGGAAGTAATTTGGGAATAAGGAGATGGGTATTTTAGGAAAGTGGAAAGTGGGTGTTTATTTAGGGAAAAGAAAGAGAAAAGAAAAGAAAAGAAAGAAAGAATAAAGAAGGAAAGAAGAAAGAAAGAAAGAAGGAAGGAAGGAAGGTAAGGGGGGATGGCCAGCCACCGTCGGCGCCGCGGCCTGGCGGCGGCGCCTCCGGGGAGGGGCGGTGCGCGCACGCCCCCTAGGGGAGGGGATGAGGTTTAGTGGTATGGGTTGTCGGGGTTGTTTGTGTTGGTGGAGGTGGTGGTTGTAGTTGGTGGTGGTAGTAGTTATGATGGTTGTGGTGGTTGTTGGAGGTGGTGGAGAGTTAGAGGAGGAGGAGGAGGAGGTGATGATGGGGTGGTTGGAGTGGTGAATTTGATGGAGGTGGTGGTGAATTTTGGAGGAGAAAAGGAAGTGGTGGTGATGGGTTATGTTGAAATTGAAGGTGGTGGATGGTTGAAGGAGGTGGTGTAGGGGGTGTGGGGGAGTGGTGGCCTGCTGCTAGGGAAGGGCGCGGTGGCGGTGGTGATGGTAGAGGCGGCAGCCATGGAGAGGAGTGGGTTTTGTTTTGGTTGAAGGAGGTTGAAATTAAAAGTAGAATGAAAAGGAGAAGGAGGGAGGGAAGATTTTTATGGAATGGAGAAGAGGAGGGGGGATGATGGAATGGGATGGGGAGAGGGGATGGGCTGCAGCAGCAGCCCATCTGCAGGCGGCTGGGCATGCTGCAGGCGGGGGGAGCAGGGAGCAGGCCAGGGGAAAGTCAAAGGGGAAAAAGAAAGAAAGAAAAGGAAAAAAAATATAGGAAAAGGAAAAAATAAGGAAAAAGAAAAGAAAATAATAAAAAATTTATTATGAAATAATTAATTTATAAAATATCTGAGAGTATAAAGTAGGGGAGTAGAGAAGGAAAAGCAAGAAAAGAAATTGTCGGTAAATAATATTATTATTTTAATAGGGCGAAAATTTGACTGTTTTAGAAGCGTTCTGAAAAAATTTTAAAAATAGTAAATATTATTTTAAGATACTTGGTGAAATCGGATTCAAGAAATTAGATTTAGTTTTCAAATTAAAAATTCTGAATCTTTCGGTGATACCGGCCGACACCAGAATCGGTGAAATTTTGATAAATTAGAAAAATCTCAAAAAATATTTTTATATAGAAAATGAAGTTCTAAGAAGTAATGTGAAAGTCGTTTTTAAAAATTCAATCCCGTTTGAAAACTAAAAATCTGGGAATCAGTCAGCGATGCTGATCGACACCGGTTTTGGAGATTTTGTAGAAAAATTCTGAAAAATTCTAGAAAATCATGAAAATCTAAAATATTAGAAAATATTGTTTGAAACTAAAATCGGTCAAATCAGACTTCCAAAAGGTCAAATCGGGCAGCAAGCTAGTATCGGGCTCCCGGTGCAGGTCAAGGCTTACTCTAGGTTTGAGAATCTAGATCTGATACGCAATAATATATGCAATCACAACTCAAAAACACATACTGAAAGAAAAGAAAAAAAATTTGGGACACGCATCTGGGTACGTATCCCGAGTACTAGGTGCTACAATCTACCCACCTAACAAAAATTTTGCCGTCGAAATTTCTATAAGGAAGGAGATGAACATGGAAATAAAGAATTGATAAGACAAGATATGAAGTTCATGAGAAAATTACCACCCAAGGCTCGAATAGATGCGGGTAACGGTCACGGATGACGTCTTCCCGCTCCAAAATTGCTTCTCCCAGACTATGCCTGTTCCATGAAACTAGCACCAACGGGATGGTCCGATTCTTCAGGGTCTTAACACTTCTGTCCATAATAGCCATTGGTTGCTCAGTATAAGACGAATCTGGCTGCAACTCCAACTCTAAATAATCCAATACATGGCTTTCGTCCCTGATATATCTTCTCAGCTGTGACCATAGAACACATTGTGCACTCCTTCCAGTGATGGCGGCAGCGCCAATCTGTAGGTCACTTCTCCTACTCGCTCCAATATCTGGAACGGGCCTATATACCTCGGACTCAGCTTCCCACGTGCACCAAATCTGATCACTCTCTTGGTCGGAGATATCTTCAGAAACACATGCTCTCCCACCTGAAACTCCAACAGTCTTCTATTAGAATCTGCCCAATTCTTCTGTCTGTCCTGTGCTGAACAAAGGTGCTCTTGGATGGTTCTAATCTTGTCCACTGCCTGTACTATCACATCCGGTCCCAAATGCCTTCTCCACCAACTTTATCCCAACACAATGGTGATCTGCATCTCCTACCGTATAGGGCTTCAAACGGAGCCATATTTATGTTCGTCTGATAGCTGTTATTGTAGGAAAACTCTGCCAATGTGGATGGTCTTCCCATGATCCCTTGAAGTCTATCATACAAGCCCTCAACATGTCTTCTAGGATCTGAATGGTCCGTTCGGACTGCCATCTGTCTCTGGATGATAATATGTGCTAAA
Source organism: Agave tequilana (assembly GCA_038442645.1). NCBI lineage: Eukaryota > Viridiplantae > Streptophyta > Magnoliopsida > Asparagales > Asparagaceae > Agave > Agave tequilana. Next base: position 60,159 of record JAVJIF010008840.1, on the reverse strand, counting down.
CTTCAGACGGGTCCCCAGACTCTCTTGAAGGCTCTCCCAGAAGCGAGATCTGAACCTCGTGTCCCTGTCCGACACGATACTAACAGAAACTCCATGCAGTCGAGCAATCTCCCTCATGTACTTGTCGGCCAGAAGCTCTGTAGATTGCTCCACTCTGAAGGGTATGAAATGTGCTGACTTAGCGAGACGGTCAACAACTACCCATACTGCATTGTTCCCCTTTGGACTCGGGGTAGAGCGGTGACAAAATCCATAGTAACATGCTCCCACTTCCATTCTAGTATTGGTAAAGACTGTAGTAATTCAGCTGGTCTCTGGTGTTCAACCTTCACTTGCTGACACACTAGACACTTTGCCACATACTGTGTGATCTCTCTCTTCATCGCATTCCACCAGAAATGTTGCTTCAGATCCTGACACATCTTAGTTCCTCCATGGTGTATAGAGTAAGCTGAGCTGTGGACCTGAGCTAAGATTTTCTGTCTAATCTCCCCCTGAGGCACACAAATTCTACCCCTAAAATAGAGTGCACCATAAGTATGTATGCAAACATCTGACCTCAGCCCCGCTTCCACTTGCTCTCTAAATTTCAGCAATTTGGGATCTTCTTTCTGTACTTCTCTGATCTCCTCCATCAATGTTGGCTGGAACTGCACGGATCCACTAGCCCTCCGAATTACCATCAAATCTAGCCGCCTCATCTCCTTGAGTAACTCCTCTTGTTGAGTGTGCAGCACTATCATGTTGGCTTCAGGTCTCCTACTCAAGGCATCCGACACAACATTAACCTTTCCAGGATGGTACTGCAGATCTACATCATAATCGGCCATCAACTCCAGCCATAGTCTCTGCCTCATGTTCAGCTCCTTCTGAGTGAAAATATACTTCAAGCTCTTATGATCGGTGTAAATCAACACTCGGTCACCCAGCAAGTAATGTCTTCATGTCTTCAACGCAAAGATCACAGCTGCCAGCTCTAGATCATGCGTTAGGTAGTTCTTCTTATGTGGTTTTAATTGTCTGGAGGCATAAGCCACCACATGTCCATGCTGCATCAATACACATTCAAGACCCTTCCCTGAGGCATCACTGTATACCACCATTCCTCCTGTCCCTGAGAGTGTCTTCAAGATTGGAGCTGAAATCAACTTGTTCTTCAACTCCTCAAAAGCAGACGCACACTCCTCAGTCCATATGTACTTCTCCCTCTTCCTGGTAAGCTTGGTCAAAGGAGCTGCAATCTTAGAGAAGTCCTGCACGAACCTCCGATAATATACAGCTAATCTGATGAAGCTCCTGATCTCTGTTACGGACTTCGGAGTTAACCAATCCTTCACTGCCTGAATCTTGCTAGGATCACCGAGATTCCTTCCTTAGAAACAACATGGCCCAAGAATGCTATACTCTCCAGCCAGAACTCACACTTACTAAGTTTGGCATGAAGCTGCTCAAGTAGGAGCGTCTGTAGCACAACTCTCAGATGCTCCGCATGCTCCCCTTCATTCTTGGAATAGACCAAAATATCATCAATGAACACTAATACAAACTTATCCAAATATGGTGAGAAGATTCTATTCATCAAGTCCATAAAGACTGCTGGGGCATTTGTAACTCCAAAGGGCATAACCAAGAACTCGTAATGACCATAGCGAGTCCTAAATGCTGTCTTCTGGATATCTTCCTTCTTCAGCTTCAACTGATGGTACCTCGACTGCAGATCTAACTTTGAGAATACTTGGGCCCCATGAAGCTGATCAAAGAGATCATCAATCCTCAGCAAAGGGTATTGTTCTTAATGGTGACTTTGTTCAATTCTCTGTAATCAATGCACAATCTCTTGCCACCATCCTTCTTGTTTGCCAACAATACTGGTGCTCCCCAAGGTGAAGTACTTAGTCTAATCAGACCCTTGCTCGAATACTCCAGCAACTGCTCCTTCAATATAGCCAATTCAGTTGGTGCCATCCGGTACGATGCTTTAGAGATGGGAGTCGCTCCTGGTATAATGTCAATAGAGAACTCCACAACTCTGTCAGGTGAAAGTCCTGATATCTCCTCAAATATATCCAGGAATTTATTCCATACTAACACCGTCTTCTTCTTATCTTCTGCAGTGGCACAATCCAATTGATCTTTCTCCCGGAGGGACCTGCGTTCTCCAAAGAACTGAAACTCCGGTTGGTGTAGAATCCTGAAGATCACCTTCTTGTTCTGACAGTTGATCACCGCATGATACTTGCTAAGCCAAGTCATGCCTAGGATCACATCGTACCCTCTAGTGTCTAGTATGAACATGTCGGCCTCCAACTTTCTGCCACATAACTCCACATTGCACGCCTTGCAAACCTTGTTAGTAATGACTACCTTATTCCCCGTACTAATTTCCCATTGGTCACCTATACATACTAGGGATATAGAATGCAAGGCAATAAATATACTAGATATGAAGCAATGTGATGCATCGGAGTCAAAGAATGATAAGACTGGAACTGAGTGGACTAAGATTGTACCTGCCACTATTTCTCCTGATGCCTCAGCTTCCTCTGCTATCAAGTTGTAGGCCTGGCCTCTCCCGCGGCCTACTCCGGTCCTGGGTCCCCTCTGAGCCTGACCAAGAGTCCGATGCTGGGGAGGATGTAAACCCTGATCATTTAAAATCCTAGTTTAATATCCTAATATTTCATTAACGTGATTAGACAGAATTATTTAAGATGATGATTGAACGTGTTTTATGTAAAATAGATTTTTTAATTATTTTAATTTTATTATGGGGAAATTAGAAGTGAAATAAATATTTAATAATTTCAGATATAGGTGTATGAATATTTTGGCATGTATATATATGGATATGAAATATGTGTGTGTATAAATATATACATTACATGGATGTGTTGGTATATTGTGTAAATACAAGATAATATAAGTAAATACCAAGACAAATACTATAATAATATATTTTTAATAGTTAGTGGAAGAGGGTAGGTATGCATGAGGTGGGTAGATGGATGGTTAAGATTTTACTTGAGAATGATGGAGACATATGGCATGAGTAGGGACATGTGGCTTCATGAGAGAAAGGGAGAGAATTCATAGTGCAAATTTTGTTTGGGAAGGGCGTTATGTGTAAATGGGGGGATGAAAAATTTTCCCATCCCTCGCTTTCCTTTCTCAGGCTGAAAACTATGTTCCCTTCATCTCTCCCAAATTGGTGAAACCTAGAGAAAAATTTCTCCTAAACCCCTCTCTCATTCTCATCCAAAAAATTTCAAAACCCTTAGAAATCATCTCCATTCTCAATCCTTCTCTCATTCTCAACTCTCTCTCTCTCTCTCTCCTTTCTCTCTCTCTCTCTCTCTCACAGATTGGGGCGGCCCGAAGGGTCGGCCGGCCAAGGGCGGCCGGCCGGCGGAGCAAGGTGAGGGAGTTTCAAAAGTTTTTGTTTCTCCATTATTTTCTTACAAATTTTTGATGGTATGTCTTTAGATCTCTCAGTATATTGATTGATCTCAAATGAAAATTTTATAAATTTGTTGTGGTTATGATATTAGATTATGAGAAAGAGGATGGGAACCCCTTTTTTGATATTTTTATATTCCCTTGACAAAAATAAAATAAAATAAAATAAAATAACTTCATGACCTAACTTATTTTATTCTGAATAGAGTAATCAAATAAGAGAATTATTAGTTGTGATTCAATTTGCTGAAAGGATTGAAGAAATTTGAAAATAACCTAAATTTGGGGACACTAGAAATGTGTGCAAATCTGTCCAGTTTTTATAATCTGTAAATTCAGAGATAGTTCGCCTAGGTTTTATAAGTAATAGGTATCATATGGTATGTTGTTAGAAAGATAATCAAGTCAGCTTTCTAATGGTTCTTACCGTATCCCTATTGAAGGTCTGTGTTAAAAGTTATCACCAAAATACGGTTAGTTGGTCAAGACTACTGTGTTGCAGAATTTTTATCCGATCAAGGAGTTTCCTCTTATTTAGAATATTTTTCTCAAATTAAACCTGTCATATAATATATCATTGGAAAGGTAATTAAGTCTAGTTTCTAAAAATTCTCATGTTTTATTTAATTATTTGAAATAAAATTTATAATAAAAATATCAGTGATTGTTCGAAAGATAGATCAGTAGAAATATTGTTTTAAACAAGATGTTTCCATCTTTTTATAAGAAGTCCTCATAAAGAAACCTCTTGGTGACTTGTGATTATGTAGGACTCAATGATGAATTTCAAATTTCAAATTTTATTCCTTAATTGAGAAATTAGAAGTATGTTCGAGAACATGTGTGCTTCTTTAAATAATTTACATGATTCTTTTTTTGTGCTACTCACTGAATCAATACTCTCTAGTTAGTTCTCAACTGAGTTTATTATTATTCTAAATTAGTCCCCCACTAAGTTATTGAAAGTGCTCTCCTCTCCTCATATCAGTCTTTGATTCTTCTCACTTAAATGTTAAATTGAAGCAGGCGTTTTTTTCCCTCTCCATGTTGATTTCTTTTATTCAAGAAATATTGATTGAATAGATAGAATCTTTTGATGTATAGAAGTTCTCTTGTTATAGTTACCTTCTAATTAACTTACATGATACCTAGATGACTAAGAACCTACTGATACTTGTAGGAAGGAAAGAAAATAGACAAAGCAAATAAGTTATATATAGCAGTAGACTTTCATTCATTTCGCCATTGACAAATAAGAGCGCAAGAGTCTTACTTGCCTTGTTGATCTATAAATTAACCACATGGTTCCGTTGTAACCCACTAGTGATGTTCTTTATACTTAATTAGGATATATGATGTACCAATGAAAAACTTATTCCCTCTTGACAGAAATTAGGAAAAAACTTTGTAGCTTACTTAGCCTTGAAATCAATTTTCCCACATCACAATTATTAAAGATCATCTATTATCCTTTATCGTCTTGAAAGTTCATGAGTCTTTCTATATAGTCTTGAGGTGTGTGTGTGTGTGTGTGTGTGTGTGTGTGTGTGTGTGTGTGTGTGTGTGTGTGTGTGTATATATAAATCATGTGTGATAGTTGCACACGTTGCTCTTAATTGAAAGCAGTTTCTTACTCCGAGTATCAGAAATGCTTGAAAGGATCTAGGTATTGAAATAAAGATCAGTAGTAAATTAGAATTTAATTTGTGAAATTGGATATTCAAAATATGATCCATCCAATTCGGATAGTTGAGATATATGATTTGCAGATCTCCTTCCAATCTTTTATTCTAAATCATCAGTTGCAGTAAATAAAATTAGGGTTGTATTGAAGTAAAATTATTATAACACTTCTCTCTAAGTCTTTGACCTTACTCATATTAAATTATAAGCAGTTTGGCACTCCCTACTTCGGGTTGTGGTAATGGTCCGTTGTCTGGTTACATTTCAGGAATTAGTGCACGTATCTATCTACACACATTTCTGGTATAATAGATCATGCTTATAAATAAAGATGACTCCCTTTCTTTAGTATAGGATTCCTTATTTCAAACCTTATCACCTTTTCTCTTCTCGCGAGCTCCTCCGTGATAAGGAGAAATTTGAAAAGTTTGCCTCTTGGTGGCATGAACTTAAATTGATTATATGTATATGTAACAAACCTATGATGGATACTGTAAAGTGAGTCCTATGAACTATTCCTAACATGTCAGGTACCAAATCCTTGTATGACACTTGAACGATATATATATATATATATATATATATATATATATATATATATATATATATATATATATATATATATATATATATATATATAACTATGGTAAATTTAGATAGAACTAAGCTTCAACTAGAGAAGACAACTAATTGGTATAATAACTGTGTGGTTAAATTAGTATTCTAAATATAATATAACTAGCGAAGTATGATGATGATTGTATAAGAAGGATAATCATAATTAATGCGTCAGTTAACAATCAAAATTTTTTTAGTAAGATTGATAGTTGAATAAAGTATCAATGAGTAGCGTGACACTAATCCGAAGAATATATATATATATATATATATATATATATATATATATATAATATATATATATATATATATATATATATATATATATATATATATATATATATATATATATATATATATATATATATATATATATATATATATATATGAGACACACAAGAATTGGGTTAAGTAGTCGGTTACATCTTTAAGAAGTATGGACGTGGGTGTGTGTACAGTACTTGTACATATACTTTTGTTTTATATTGTATAACTATATATACAATTGATAACTTGTTGATGATTGCTTATTTGTTGCTATGCTGGATGAATAGTAGAATTTTGTTATTTTCAAGGGATGCTAAGACTCTAATCGCGGATAAGTAGTGTAGTCAATTTCATGCACCAAATATCTAACATGTGAATGAAGAATCATAACTAGTTAAAAGAACTAATCTTATAACCAAAGAACAAGTATCGAGAATGTAACTGATACGTCGTTAAATGAATGAGAAATGTAAGTAGTATATATGTTTGAATGCGTTCCTGTACTTGTTAGTTACACGAACTTCATCACGTATGACACATCAATCACATGATTGGTGATTGAAAAAAGTATATCACAATACAACTGGCACTGTGTGTTACCTTGATAGTTGATGTGTATGTAATATGTATGCATGTTGTGTTATTCTTATGCATGCGAAGGAAGGAGCCGGCGGGAGCTGGTGGGAGGGGAAAGATGGTGTTGATGCTTTGTGTGTGTGTGTGTGTGTGTGTGTGTGTGTGTGTGTGTGTGTGTGTGTGTGTGTATAACGAAAGAAGGTGCCAGCGGGAGCTGCTAGGTGTGAAGACGGGGTATGATATTGTGTGTGTTAAACGAAGGAAGGGGCCAGCGGGAGCTGGTAGGTGTGAAGATGGGGTATGATATTGTGTGTGTTAAATGAAGGAAGGGGCCAGCGGGAGCTGGTAGGTGTGAAGACGGGGTATGAGATGGGTCGTGTGTCATGAAGTAAAATATGCTTATTTAAATTGAATAGTGTTGTATGCTTGTCCTTTATGCATGACTGTGAAACTCTACTTTATTATAAGAGATAATGAAATATTATATGATGGGTGAAAGTACAAGGGTTAATCCATGCAGTACTTGAATGGCGAAATGATATACAACATATAAGTATATTTTGTAATATATGTACTATCTGGATTAACTTATTGTGATTGATGTACCGTCGTGTATAGTGTATAGATTATGTATACATGAAATGAATCTGGTAATAAACTAAGTCACTAAAGTAAAGTATTCGATACAACTCATAACCCTATAAATCACAGCACAGAGATTTAAGTTGTAAAGTCACTGACCGAAGGAGTCAAGTCATTTTGATAAACCATAGTGATAGTCGGGTTGACTGTTTAGGTTGATATGATTATTTCTTTCTTTATTTCATTTTCGCCTCGCCATTTGAAGAAAAACATGCTTCCTTTTATTTTGACATGTATATCATATTCTTAATCTTCTTTTTACTCTCCTCACTGTGCTGTTGAGCACACCCCCCACAAATTATTATTTTTCAGGTTATGGTAAGGCGAAGGCTCAATTTAAGGTTTCAAGCGCTTCGTTGAAAATTCTGTTATATAGAGCAGTTTTGGAGTTGTAATTGTATTTGTAAAACTTTATATTGTATATGTTTACATTCTTATTGATGTTATTTATAGTATAAGTTAGATGGCTAAAATCTTGATGAGTTAGAGTTATAAATAATTTAGTGTTATATTGTGGATGCCGAGAAGGATACTCTGGATGTCGAGAGGAGTATCTCGAGCATATGATTCTTTTGTTTTCATATAAGTAGGCAATGTCAAGCTGAAATTGTTATTAGGGAATAAGTAGGTCGTCATGAGCTAAAATATTATTATGATTGCATGGGTGGTTATTGACTTTGATTTACATGTTTGGATTGAGAATAAGTAGGCGGATGTTGGCCGAAATTATTGTGGATTGAATTGTATATTGGGGCATATCAATATTTACAAAGGAAGCGCTGCCGAAATTTCTAAAGATTTGGAGATGATTATGATAATCTATCAGTTTAAAAGAAAATTTATGTTAATTGAGGATCTATGATAAATGGGACCGTTACAGAGGAAGTGGAGCTCCTCTGCCTACTGGTCCTGGATTCCTCCTCATTGGTGGTGCTGAAAATACTGGGGGAGCTGCTTGAGCTGGAAGTGCTGGTGGTGCCACTCGTGCTGGAAGTGCTAGTGGTGCTGGAGCTGCATTCCATGTCTTCTTGAATGGACACTCTTCCACTGAGTGATTGTCGGATCCGCATGCCAAACACAGTCCATTGGCCATACGGCAGTTCCGCTGATTGTGTTCGGGCTTCTGACAATACCCACACACAAGCTGCTGAGAAGGAGGTTGAAAAGGCCGCTTGGCTACTGGGGCACCAAAAGATCTGAATGGATTTCCTCTGTGCACCTGCTGGAATTGAAACTTCATAGGCTTGTATTGCAGCTCAACTCTCCTCTTCTTCTCCAACCCCTGCTTCACATCATGAGCTATAGAAAGAATTTGGGAGTATGTCTTCAACTAGTGGGGTATAAGCAACATTTGAATATCCACCCTCAATCCTTGCTAAAACCTGCTAGCTCTCTTCTCCTCATTGGCCACCATATATGGTGCAAACCGACTAAGTCTCAGGAATTCAGCAGCATACTCATTCATCGATCGATTCCACTACTGCAGCTTGATAAACTACTCCTCCATCTCCTTCTAAGCTGTCGTAGGGAAAAACCTCTCATAGAAGCCCTTCGAGAACTGGTCCAAGAGATGGGCTTCTCCAGCCTCGCCTCTTCGGCTAGCCACCAAGTCCTCGCCACATCTTTTAGCTGGATCTTGGCCACTTCCACCTGGTTCTCATCTGGAATTCTAGCTGCCTTCAGAAGATCAGTCATATCAATCAACCACTACTCTGCACCCAATGGCTTCTCCGTGCCCGAAAATTCTGCCGGCTGCAACCTCCTGAAATCTGACACAGTACCCAGCCTCTGCTCCTGGGGTGCAATCAGCAATCCTTATTGCAAGAGCTCTGTCTGCTGCTACTGGCTATTCATCATCTCCTGGAGTATCCTCATCATGTCGTTCTGCCCATACAAACCTTCACGGGAAGTGCCGGGACCGTTATGTGTCCCCCGTCTCTCAATATTCGAGCCGACTGAAAAGGTGACGGAATAAGAGATTTCAGAAATCAAGGGATAGATTTTAAGGAAAGAATAGATAACTTTGTACTTATAATTGGAATGTATAGCAAAGATTTGTGTGACTCAGTCGCAAATTAATCCAATATTAATTTGCAAATTGGCCGTACTGAAGGCATGAGAGCCTAAGCTCTGATACCAACCTGTGGCGCCCCGATCTGGCGGGTACGGGGACGCCACTGCGACGTACATATGCAGGGCGATGATACCATCACGTATGTACGTTAAGCATCAATACAACACAAAACAGGGATCAGAGTACGGAAATACATGGTATTATATATTCCAACACAAAATAGTACAAGTACTTAGTCATCACAAATTGTGACATAATATACATAAATATTACATCACTAGGTAGTACAAAAGTATACAGTTCAGGATATAAAAGATAGAACTCACGAGCTGTAAGAGAGAATCTCGCAAGCGGGGAAGACGGGACGAAGCTACGGCTGATCCGCCTGCTCCTCGAAGTAGGCCTGATCCTCAGCTGAAGGGTCCACCTCAGTCCAACCTGCTAAATCTGAACATGCAAATTCAGAATTGTTAGTGGGCAATCCAGCGAGTGCAAGAAGAACCTAAATGGTAATTACAAATAAAAGCAAGTGCATCAGGTCAAGTATAATGTACCCAAATCAATAAGCATGGAATAACCACAATAAATAGTGAAATATGGAAATGACATTAGAATTGACGTGGCATGAAATAAAAGCAAGTATAGCAGGTCAAACGTCATGTAATTAAATTAGCAAGTATGGAGTAATTACAATAATTAGCAAGTATGGAAGTGACAATAGAATTTATGTAGCAAGAAGTCAATTATCAAGTTATTATAAGACTCGTTCAATTTACATGTTTCGGTATATGGCCGGTACCATATACTTCCGCATAGAAGTCAAGCGAGGTTGGTTATTGAAAATTGATGGGGAACGACGAACCATGTTTAGAATGGGTCCTGTGCATGCCCGGGACAACGGTCCAGGAGCATCCGGTACTGAGCCGGAACGTACCGCTAGGTACTGGGACTTACTATATGCCCGAAGGTCTTAGTATACGCCTGAACAGGAATAGAATGTCACCGTTCCTCATAGGGATATACCCTGGGGATTATAGCACACTCGGCATGCAGGCAGGGGGGTAGGGGTGCCAGTACACCCTTCGAAAATGCCTAGTGGCCTCCAGGTCAAACAAACAGGAATTAGTTGAACAACATATGTATGGCCACCATAAATACAGAAGCTATATCGATACCCATCAATATCCCCCATCCTGGTGTAAGTTGTTTAAATATAACAGAGTGTCAAATAATAAAGTCCACAGGGTATTCACAAAAGTCCAATATCCATGGTTATCCTATTACAGGGGTCAACAGGAGTATAATATCAGGAGTAATGTCAGGAGCCTCCCTATTTCAGGGGTTCAAGTATACAGGAGTTCAGGAGTAAAAGAGTTCAGGAATACAAAATGTCTGGTAATAATATAATAATCATGCCAAGTCTCCGTAAAAGTGATGTCATGAATATGCCATATAATACATGTATCAGTGGTGGTAGTGTCCGGTCAAGGGTCACGATGTTAGGTCAATGTACTTGTACGACATGAAAGCAAGTCAAGTGAGCGTTAGCATGTGTCATATACCGGGGGTCAGGATCAAGTGACAAGTATGACATATATCAAGTACCGGTGTCTAATATCAGGTATCAAATATAATATATTAAGTGCCGGTGTCAGATATCAAGTGCCGGTGTAAATACCGAGTGTCGGTGTCATAAATCATATATCAAGTATAATATGTCAAGTGTCAGATAAATACCGAGTACAATATCATCTATAATCTTGTATAGCAAGAAATCATGTACTAAATATTACATCAGCAAGTGTTAGGCATGTTACGGTAATAATAAGATGTCCACATATTAATATCTTGCTATAAATCAAGGGTAGTTATTTTTAAGTTTAATATAAAGTACTCGCCTGAAACCAGAATGAAATACCGGTTAAAATCCGAGAAATCCGTGATTCGTGCGAGCAAGCCACTATCCCATATGTATATATTAAAATATATAAATATAAATATATATATATAAATATTAGAGAGGGGATGAGGGAGGAGAGAGAGAGATGAGAGAGAAGTTGTAGGAAGGAGAGAGAGAGAATAAGGTATTTTTAGAAAAGAATTAGAAATTAAAAGGGGAGGGGTACAGTGGTAAATATGGGGAAGTAATTTGGGAATGAGGGGAGGATATTTTAGGGAAGTGAAAAGTGGGTGTTTATTTAGGGAAAAGAAAGAGAAGAGAAAAGAAAGAAAGAATAAAGAAGGAAAGAAGAAAGAAAGAAAGAAGGAAGGTAAGGGGGGATGGCCGGCCACCGCCGGCGCCGCCGGGGAGGGGCGGCGCGCGCGCGCCCCCTAGGGGAGGGGAGGAGGTTTGGTGGTATTGGGTTGTTGTGGTTGTTTGTGTTGGTGGAGGTGGTGGTGGTAGTTATGGTGGTTGTGGTGGTTGTTGGAGGTGGTGGGGAGTTAGAGGAGGAGGAGGAGGTGATGATGGGGTGATTGGAGTAGTGAATTTGATGGAGGTGGTGGTGAATTTTGGAGGAGGAAAAGAAGTGGTGGTGATAGGTTATGTTGAAATTGAAGGTGGTGGATGGTTGACGGAGGTGGTGGAGTGGAAAGGGGTGTGGGGGAGTGGTGGCCAGCTGCTAGGGAGGGGCTGCGGTGGAGGCGGTGATGGTGGAGGCGGCGGCCATGGAGAGGAGTGGGTTTTGTTTTGGTTGAAGGAGGTTGAAATTGAAAATAGAATGAAAAAAAGGTGAGAGGGAAGATTTTTATAGAAACGAGAAGAGGAGGGGTGATGATGGAATAGGATGGGGGGAGGGGATGGGCTGCAGCAGCAGCCCATCTACAGGCGGCTGGTATGCTGCAGGCGACGGGAGCAGGGAGCAGGCTAGGGGAAAGTCAAAGGGGAAAAAGGAAAGAAAATATAGGAAAAGGAAAAAAATAAGGAAAAAGAAAAGAAAATAATAAAAAAATTTATTATTAAATATTTAATTTATTAAAATATCTGAAAGTATAAAGAGGGGAGTAGAGAAGGAAAAAGCAAGAAAAGAAATTATCGGTAAATAAAATTATTATTTTATTAGGGCGAAAATTTGACTGTTTCAGAAACGTCCAAAATTTTTTTAAAAATATAAAATATTATTTTAAGATGCTCAATGAAATTAGATTAAAGAAATTCAATCTAGTTTTCAAATTAAAAATTCTGGAATCTATCGGCGTTAAGGCCGACACCAGAATCGGTCAAATTTTGATAAATTTAAAAAAATCCCAAAAATTTTTTTAGATAGAAAATGAAGTTCTAAGAAGTAACGTAAAAGCTGTTTTAGAAAATTCAATCCTGTTTGATACTAAAAATCTTGGAATCAGTCAGCGATGCCGACCGACACCGGTTTTGGAGATTTTGCAGAAAAATTCTAAAAAATTTTAGAAAATTATAAAAAATCTAAAATATTAGAAAACAGTGTCTGAAACTGAAATCGGTCAAATCGGACTACCAAAAAGGTCAAATCGGGCAGCAAGCTAGTATCGGGCTCCTGGTCCGGGTCAGAGCTTACTCTAGGTCTGAGAATCTAAATCCGATATACAATAATATATGCAATCACAACCCAAAAACACATACTGGAAGAAAATTGAAAAATACGGTCGAAAAAAATTTGGGACACGTATCTGGGTACGTATCCCGGATACGGGGTGCTACAATATATATATATTTCAAACTTATATAATTATCTTTTGCATAAATATCAAGGCTTTCTTAGGCCAAAGCACCTAACTAATCAACAATTAGATATGTTTATTTTTCATAGATATACATATATATACATATATATATATATATATATATATATATATATATATATATACACACATATATATATATTTCCCCTTTTTTATAAGGCATAATAATCTTTGTTTTTACACCCTAAGTGTGTATGTGTAAGGTGTGCATATTTCTTTAAGATAAAGATCAAGACTAAATTACTTTCATCAATTTTCTTCCTAACCCTCAAATCAAACAAGTCATCTTATTTTGACCAAGTATAAGAAATCCTAATTATGTTTTCCTATTCCTTAAAATTGACTTAATTTCTTACAAAAAATATATCAAAATATTGCTCTTTTCTTTCAAAAAGTTTATATATATATATATATATATATATATATATATATATATATATATATATATATATATATATATATATATATATTTGTTTCTTCCATTTTTTATATATTATTTTTTTATATATATATTAGTCATGTTAGAGCTAGTCATGTTAGAGCCCTCCCCCACATTTATCTCATGCATTGTCCCCAATGTATGAAAGCAATGTATAGATGCATGAAATGGAATGTAAAAGAGGTGCATATATATTATACAAAAATATGTACAACATCATGTTTCCCCCACACATAGATCTTTTTCAGTCTCATCCCTCTAACTCTCTTCCCATCATTCCAATGGGTTCTCTTTATAGGGCATAGTGGGGAGGCCAATCTTTTTGTCACTTTAGCTCTCTTCCTCCCTGGTCTCACCTTCTTTAAGCTTTTCTTCCTCATATTTCTACATCCATTTTTCAAAAATTGATCACCATCGCACTTCTCAGTTGGAACTTCCTTACTATGAATGCCTTGGAATTCTAATTCAGTTCCATATATCTCTTTAAAACTTAGGTCAACACTTTCCCCTAGAGGTTTGTAATTAACTAAAATATTCCTAGTTGATTCATCCAAACACATGAGTTCTTCTTCGAAGAGGTTTTCAAAGCTTAGGTCAATTGGAGGTTCTTGAATTATATTCTCATGCGGATATATTATTAATTGGCTCATCGAAAGTGAAGATATTCAAATCAAATTTTCTTTTTTTAAAAGGGACTCTAAAATTAGGATCTCTGACATATGCCTTCTAATTAAGGTAATCACATTCATTCTTAAATAATTCATCATGAAACAGAGACTCATTCTATATACCTTCACTTTTTTCATCACAATTGTTTTCAACAAAGTTTACCTCAAATGTTTGGTCTCTTATCTTATGAGGTTGTTTTTATAAGTTGAAGATATTGACTTCTCTCATCATGTCTCCAAAGGTTAATCTCATAGATCGATTCCTTCAATTGATAATAGCATTGGCAGTAGCAAGGAATGGGCGCCGTAGGATAACTGGAGTTTGAGCCCTAGGATTAGACACAGGTTGTGTCTCAAGAACTATGAAATCAACTGTGTAGATAAACTCCCTAATCCGGATAAGGACATCATTAATTTTTCTCCTTTAGAACTTTCACAAAACGGTCAGCCAATTGGATTGTGACTCGAGTTGGATTAGGATCGCCCAACCCGAGTTATTGATAGACTGAGAATAGAAGAGGTTGATACTTGCTCCCAAGTCAAGAAGTGCATGACTAATCTCGGCTTGTCCTATAGTGCAGGCAATAGTGGGACAACCCGAATCCTTATACTTGACAGGGATCGGACCCGACAGTAGCTCACTAATGTTAGTGGCTAAGAAGACTTTCTTGGGTACATTAGTCTTCTCTTCTTGGTGCACATGTCCTTAAGAAATTTTACATAGGATGGGACTTGTTGGATGGCATCAAGGAGTGGCACATTTATCTTCACTTGGTTGAAGATCTCAATTATTTTATCCATATGTGATTCTGCTTGTTAATCTTTAGCCTATTAGGAATTGTACTATAGGCGTGTACACCTGACTGGTTGACTTATCTGTTTTAGATTCGTCAGATTTTGAAGGATTAGGACTAGATGAGGTGCATGCTTGAGTGTGATTGTGCTGAATGGGATTAGATGGTGTTGATACTTGATTATCAACTTTCTTTCCCGATCTCAATGTATGAACAATATTACATTGATTCAATGATTGATCCTCAGCCAAATGAGCTTATTGAGAATTCCTAGGATTCATAATTAGTTGACTGGGCAAGGTATCCTTTTGGCTCTCATTATGTGGATTGGCTAATTGGCTCATTTGAACCTCTTGCCTCTGTATTATTTGCATGAGGGAATCTTGGTTCTTCATGTACCTTTCCAAGTTTCTCTCAAAATCAGTTATTCTTTTTTCATGTTGAGAATTCTGGAATGAAGATTGTGGAGCTTAGTTTGGAAAGTTTTGTTAATAATTTGAAAAATTGGGCAGATGGTTAAGAGAATTATGATGGTGATTAGAAAAGTTGGGTTGATGATTGGAAGAATTATTGGAATGATGAAAGTGGCTTGCATGGTTTGCCTGTGGGTGGTCATTATTGTGTTGACTCCATGAGAAATTTGGGTGATTTCTCCAGTCAGGATTATACGTTGGTGCGTAAAGATCATTATTCGGCCTTGAAAAGGCCGCATTCATCGGTTCTGAAAAGTTTTGTTGAGCTTAAAACACAGGACACTCCTCAAACACATGATTCATAGCCTGACAGTAAGTACAACCCAGAGTTGAAAATTGGTTTGGGCTGACTTGATTGACTGAACTTGGTTCCTTAGTTTCTAAAGCTTCCAGTTAGCTAATATAGCTTCGTTAGTTATGGATAATTCAATTGAATGGAGACCTCCTTTTGAAGAGATGGAGTTTGGATTCCTAGAGCTTTCACTAGTTGGTTCCCATTGGATGGTCTTTTCAGCTAGATTCTCATATAAATCCCATCCTTCATTCTCATCCTTCTGCAAGAATCCCCCTTGGCACATGCATTCTAAGAGGGTCTTGGTTGAGTAGTCTAAACTGTCATAAAGAATTTGGCATTGTCGCCATTTCTCTATTCCATGATGAAGACATTGGACAAGGAGGTCTTTGAAGCATTCAAAGTACCTCCAAAACGGTTGACTAGGTTCTTACTTGAACTGCTGATGTTTTTCCTAACGAGAGCGGTATTATGAATTGGATAGAATTTCTTCAAGAAGACCTTGATGAAACCATCCCAGAATGTGATAGAGTCGGCCGCTAAGTCGTAGAGCCATTTCTTGGCTAAGTCTTTAAGAGCAAATAGGACAAATCTTAACCTAATAGCATCATCTGTATGGTGTCCGATCGCATGATGGTATCCTACTCCGCTGCCTTTCGCACAAAAGGCACATCAGGCACTCAGGAAAGCTCACGATGGTACATGCGGGCTCACCAATCCGGACCCAAACTTGAAGACCGAGTCTGAAGATTTGGCTATTATTGGCTGAAAATGATTTCTGGCGCTATCGCCTACGCTAGGCGATGTCACGCCTGTCAGATCCATGGTGACTTCATACATCAGGCACTGAGCTATCTTCATCCAATGTTATCTTCATGGCCATTCAAGATGTGGGGATGAATGTCATCGGACCTATACACCCATCAACATCTAAAGAATATTTGTTTATCTTAGTTATAACTGACTACTTCTCAAAATGGACAAAAGCTATCCCTCTGAAGGAAGTAAAGACGTCCGACGTGATCAAGTTTATCAAACATCACGTAATATACCGCTTTGGTATACCTTGATGGATTGTCCACGATTAGCTAGGCATTCAAAAGTTCTGGAATAAATTCTTTAGAGTGTATTTTCAATAGCATACATCTAGCTATCAACGGCCTTGCAAAAGCTTTCAAAAAAGAATATTGGAAAACTTCTCAAAAAGTTCATCTCAAAAAGTCAACGTGACTGGAACAAGAAGTTAGGCGAATTCCTTTGGGCCTACTGCACAATAGTGAGAACCCCAACAAAGGCTACGTGTTTCCTTGGTGTACGGATGCAAAGCTGTATTTCCACTAAATATTCAGGTTCCATCTCTGTGTATTGCCCTAACGACGGAGATGACGAACGAGAAAAAGTATCGACTATGCCTCTAAGAATTGGAAGCTTTGGACTATAAACGCTTGCAAGCTCAACAACAAATCGGGTTCTATCAAGCTTGAATTTCCAAAGCCTTGAACAAAAAAGTCAAAAAAACGAATCTTTAAGAAAGACGATCTTGTCTTAGCTGTCAAATGACCCATGGTCATGACACATAAGACAAAGAGAAAATTCAACCCTAAATGAAAATGTCCCTTTGTTGTAGAGACAGTCTACTCAAATGGAGCTATAAGTTGACCAATCCGAATGGTGACACGCTCATGATGCTGATCAATGAGAAATTTCTGAAGAAGTACTATCCATGATCAAGTTAACACCATACCTCTGATCAAATAAGTACTCTGGTTAATCGGTCGAATTAGGGTATGAGATTCAAGATGTTTGATAGAGCGCCAAAGAGCCTGCTCTATCAAAGAATTACATCACAGCTTACTGACATCGAGCCAGACGAATTTAGGGAGACCATGATGATGATGTGAACAATGAAGAAATGATGAAGACGAAAATGCTCATGATGGCTCCCAGAAGGTGAAATGTAACCAGTATTTGACGGTTGCAAATTTCCTCCCCAGAGTTATCACGTTAATAATTACCTCTGATAATTGTCACAAAACACACTAGCATTGCTTTGATTTCATCATCACGGGTAAACTTCCTATGATAATCTCCTTTTTATCATCATTCAGTACCTTTCTATAGATATATGAGTCTTTGTTGGCTTTAGCCTTGTCACTTTTCTCTGTTATATAGACATGTATACTTACTTCCAACTTTAATTTGGAAGGGTAGGTCATATTTTGAAGTCGAGCATGCTTCAGCAACAGTTGTAGACACTCTTCTTCCTGATCGTCCCTCTCGATCCAAAAGGATGACTTTTCTAGCTGGACTTTTTCACATGTAATAGTAGCATGTCTCCAACTACTTCCTCCCCTTTTTTATGGATCAGAGCCTAGCGCCACGATCAGTTCACTCAATCAAGCTATTAGCTAATTAAATGAGTTTATCGGATAACTTATCAAGCTATAAGCTTATTGAATGATTTTATCTAATGACTTATCAAGCGATAAGTTGATTGATTGAGGTTATCTTGTTGGCCCAAGGGTACACTCTTTGGTTTTGTTTTGATGATTACAAATCACATGAAGTTATTCAATAGTAATCAAGTTTAAGTGTTTTAAGTATTTCAAGTTCAAAGGACATTTTGATGTGTTCTTCCTCAAAAGGAAGGTGCTATGTCTCAAGATCACTTAAGGAAAGGGTTTGAGTTTGGATGATCAAGATTTATATTTGGAGAAGCCCTCTTGAAGATTGCTTGAAGACATATAGAACATATGTAAGAAAATAGAATGTTTAAAGTATAAAATGTAGAATTGATACTCAAGAAGTCACACACAAACATACAAGTTTTCAAAATACCAGTTTTCATTTTTAGTTTTTCCCATTTTGATATTCTATAAGGTTTGATGTTTGATACATGCCCCATATTTTTTTCAAATTTATATATCATGTTTCTATCATGTATTCCATAGTCTATCTGTTGCCAAATCACTTTTCAAACCAATAAAATATTAAAAATGAGCTTGATTTAAAAATATACCTAAAAATAGTTTTTTAGTTCAGGTCGGTCAATTAGACTTAGTGGCCAGTTGTGTGCATGTTATGCACATTTACCGAATGACCGACCGGTCGACTGGCAAACCTAGCGGTCGACCTTTACCGGTCGACCTGGTGATCGACCGGCTGATAGAGTTTTCTTTATCCTTGGTCTCGGTTAAGATTAGTCGACCGGGCGGTCGACTGAAGTCCAATGGATAGTTCAAATTTTTTAACTATCGGTCGACCGGCTAGTCGACCGAAGTTTTGTCAAATCTATAGTAATGGCTAGTTTTTAAAATCTAATATTTTTAACTTATTCTTCAATGAGTATTTTTGCCCTTTTTGGACCTAATCTTTTTCCTGATGACTTGATAAGCTATACTAACAGTCTTTATCACTTGCCTACATATATAGTTCATTTGGAGAGGATTAGATATAGAGAAATGTTTTGATTTTGGGAAATATTTTAAAAAATCAAGTTTATTCAAAAGAGAAAGTTTTCTAATTTTCTTACTTCAAGTGCTCTCATTTTCAAACCAATTTCTGCAAGTTTTCAGCTCTTAAATTCATTCATTTCAACTGAATTTTCTCTCTCACAAACTTTTTGAGTCTGACTTCTCATCATATACTATAAGAAGTTGTAAAAGAGAGTGTTTGTGATCTTTGTGGTCACCAAAAGCTTGTAAACCTTATTGGCTTTATCTACCTCTTGTGTAGAGGATTGAGAGTTAAAGTTGTATACTTTGGTCTTGTGTAGACCATTGTGATTCCTTTGTGGAGGCTTCTTTGTGAAAAGATTCTTACTATTAGTGGGAATTCTTCATGTGATGAAGGCAGGGACGTAGAGCTTTGTGCTTGAACCTTAAAACAAACCTTTTGTGTTTGCAATTGCTTTCTCTATTGCTCTACTCTACTTGCTATTGCTTATACTTGCGTTTTACTTTCATTTGCACTTATTATTCATTACTAGCATCATCTATACTTGTCGGTTTTCATTCTCTCAATCAAGAAGGCAATTGAGCGCTTCAACTCATGTCTAGAGAAATATAGAGGAGAAGTTCTAGGGCCCTTCATGGGGAATCTCCCTTTACTTCTTGATTTGAGTTGACCGTTTGCACAATTTATTTTATAATTATTGTATTTTCGCATAAATTAACATTAGATTAGAATTACACCTATTCACCCCCTCTAGGTGTACTTTCAATTGGTATCAGAGCTTTTAGACTTTAGTTTTTGGTTTAACCACCTTAGAGAGATTCTTTGCTAATCACTCACTCTATTACACCATTTGCTTGATTTGATACTAGTTTACATGGCCGAAGATATTAAGACTCCATCCAAGTTGGATGGCCTTAACTTTCCCACATGGAAAGTTAACATGACTGTTTTCTTGTAATCTTTAAGAAGTCAGATTGCAAAAGCGGTGACCAAATCATTTAGTTTACCCGATGGTGATGAGGACACTTGGTTCGAAATTGCCAACAAGAAATTTAATGCAAATGCAAAAGCTTACTATGCATTTCTTCAAGACTTGAATGATGATGATTTGTCTAGGGTAATTCATTGCAAATCCGCATTCGAGATTTGGTCGCACTTGGTTATCACACAGGAGGAGACTTCACAAGGCAAGAGAATTAAGATTGATCTCTTTTGTTTCCAATATGAGAATTTTTTCATAAATGAAAATGAATCTATTAATGACATGATTACCAAGTTCACTAAAATTATAAATGGTCTTACTTTTTTAGGTGATGAGATTGACAATGACCAAAAAGTAAGAAAAGTGATTCGTGCACTTCTACCATCTTGAGAGGTCAAGTATATAAATTTGAAAGAGCTTAATGACAAAGAGGAGATGGAGCTTATTGGTCTCATTGGGAATCTAAAAACCCACGAGATGAAAAGAAAGACTACAAAGGAGAAAGCACCCCAAAAAAAGAAGATCTTATTTTGAAATTCACTCCTACCATCTCTGATGCTGATGATGAATACCAAGAAGATGATGAAGATTTATCTCTTTTTGTGAAAAATGTTAGAAAGATGTACAACAAAGCTAAATTCAACAACCGAAGGAGAGGGCAAGGGAAGGAGGAGAAGAAGATAGTTTGAAGATAGTTTGCTACAATTGCCGAAAGCCCGAACATGTCATTGTCGATTGCCCGAATACAAAGAGTAAACCCACTACCTCAAAGAAGCCCTATAAAAATAAGGCCTTGAAGGCAACATAGGATTCGAAAGCCACTCCGAAGAAGAGGTGGACCGGGCTAATGTGTGTTTTATGGCAAAGGAGAACACACTCAAGACAACATCTTAATCTTATCTTGATGATTGTGAATTGTCCATGAATGAGTTAGGTGAAGCTTTTGAAGAACTTTCCAATAACTATGATTTTAAAAAGTATTTGAATGAAAAATGAATTTCTTCAAAATAAATTAGTTATCATTATTAAAGAAAAAGAAATTTTGTCTTTCACTCTTGAAAAGGCACAAAAGAATTTTGATGCACACAAAATCTCTTGCAAAGATAAAATTTCTATCATTTATGAAAATGAGATTTTCACTTTGAAAAATAAAGTAAACACTTTGAGCAATGGTTTGAAAATAATGTGATTTTGACAAAACTAGACTAGAATCTATGTTTTCAAAGGGGTGAACTCAAAGGAAATCACACACTCATCATGTTTCACACTCTCACAGTCATGCTCACACACAAGCACAATTACATGCTCATCATGTCACTCATGCACATGCTCATTATGCCCACACACCATTTATTTTTATATGCCAAGGTGTATATATGTACCTATTGTTGCCGCCAAGGGCATTAGGCTAAATTTTATTATGATAACTTGAATGCATCAAATAGTCATATTTGAGTTCGAAAAACTAACATTTTAGGACCCAAGAAAGTTTGGGTACCAAAATCAACTTCTATTTTACATGATATAGGTACGCACCAAAGTCCAAGACGTATGGCGTGGTAATATCTTGATAGTAGTTACTCAAAGCACATTACTTGGGATATCAATAACTTTGCAACCCTATCAAGGTATCATGAAGGTGGTACCCTCACCTTTAGGGATGATTCAAAAGGTAAAATCGTTGGTATAGGTAATATCAAGCTTGGCTTATCTCCTTTCATTGAAGATGTTGTTTTGGTAGATAGACTTAAACAAAATCTATGCATTACTCAATTAATGTGACAAAGGCTTATGGGTTTTTTGATGACTCTACTTGTGATTTTTTAGACAAGAAATCAAATACTTGTGTTCTTTTTGATTTTTGTGAAAATAATATTTATATGATTGACATGCTCAATTTAGAATGCAATGCCACTTGTTTGAATGCTTTTAATGAAGATTCTTAGTTATGACATAGGACACTAGGTCATATTTCATTTGACCATCTTTCTCGAATTAATTCTAAGAAATCAGTAAAAAGTATTCCTAATTTAAAATTTGAAAAGGACCGCATTTGTGATGCATGCTAACTTGGAAAATAAACCCAATCCTCTTTCAAATCAATCAAGGATATCATGACATCTAGAAATCTAGAATTGATACATATGGATTTGTTTGATCCAACTAAAATCAAAAGTCTTAGTGGTAACCATTTTATTTTTCTTTTAATTAATGATTTCTTACAATTTACATGGGTTTTCTTTTTTAGAACATAAAGATAAAGTTTTTCGTATTTTCATGTTTTTAGAAAAAGAATTGAGAAAGAAAAAAATTTTGATTTTACGCATAAGCAGTGATAGAGGTGATGAGTTCATCAACTATTTTTTTATCACTTATTATGAAGAAAATGAAATTAAATATGAATTATCTTGTCCTAGAACTCTACAACAAAATAGAGTTATTGGAAGAAAGAATCGTACTCTTCCAGAAATGATTAGGATAATTATTAGTGAATATGAACTCCCTTAATATCTATAGGCCGAGGCCGTAAACACCTTATATTACATTAAAAATCGAATTTTTTTTGCAAAAATTCAAATAAAACTCCCTTTGAGATTTACTATTTGAGAAAATCAAATGTTTCCTATTTTAAAGTTTTTAGTTGTAAGTGTTTTGTTTCGAACATCAAAGGTAACTTAGGTAAATTTGATCCACAATCTTTTGAAGCTATTTTTGTTAGTTATTCTAATACTAGTAAAGCTTATAAGGTTTTCAATAAGTCAACTTTGATAATATAAGAGATTATGCATTTGAAGTTTGAGGAATCTAACTCTCATTTGAAGAATATTGTAGAAATTGACTCTTTAGGTGAAAACTTTCAAAAGATTTTCATGAAAGACTTACTGGCTCAAGAGGAGGATGACAACAAAGATAACATTAATGATGAAGATCATAACATTGAAGTGGAGCCAACTCAACCACTTTCAAAGGATTGGAGATATGCTACAAACCATCCCAAGGACCTCATCATAGGTGATGTATCCAAAGGGTAATTACTCGCTCCAAACTTCATGATTTATATGGCTATTTTGCATTCATGTCCCATATTGAGCCCAAGAGCATTCTAGAAGCCGAGGGCGACTCTTATTGGTTGCTTGCCATGTAAGAAGAGCTTAATCAATTAGAATACAATCAAGTTTGGCATCTAGTTCCTAGGCCCCATGATAGACCAACTATTGGTACTAAATGAATTTTTAAGAATAAGTTAGATGAGTCATAAAATATTATTAGGAATAAAGCTAGTTGTGGACCAAGGTTACACCAAAAACAAAAGAATTGATTTTGAGAAAACCTTTGCACCCGTAGCACGACTTGAAGCCATACAGATTACACTTGCTTTTGCTTCATTCAAAGATTTAAACTTTTTCAAATTGATGTTAAAAATACATTTTTAAATGGTTTCATTGAGAAGGAGGTGTATGTTGAATAAGCCCTCGGGTTTGTTGATCCTACACATCCAGATTTTATTTTTAAACTTGAAAAGGCTTTATATGATTTAACATAAACTCCAAGAGCTTGATATGAAAGATTGAATAATTTTTTTATTTTAAATAATTTTATTAAAGGCAAAGTTGACACTACCTTGTTTACAAAGCATGTAGATAATGATATCTTGGTAGCGCAAATATATATTGATGATATCATTTTTGTATCTATTAATGAAAAACTTTATAAGAATTTTGAATCATGCATGAAGAAAGAGTTTAAAATAAGTATGAATGGAGAGCTCAACTATTTTCTTGGACTCCAAATCAAGCAAAGGGGTGATGCGATCTTCATCAATTAAGCCAAGTATACAAGAGAGCTTATCAAGAAATTTGGGCTTAAAAATGCAAAGAATAACAAGACTCTCATGGCTACTACAACTAAGCTTGATAAGGATGAACAAGGTAAAAATGTTGACATTAAACTCTATCGTAGTATGATTGATAGTTTGCTTCACTTGACGACTAGTAGGCCAGATATTATATTTAGCGTGTGTTTATGTGCTAGATTTCAATCTTGTCCTAAAGAGTCTCACTTGATTGTCGTAAAACGCATTATTAAATATCTTAAGGGCACTATTGGAATGGGATTGTGGTATCCGAAGACCGAACAATTTTCAATGACGAGTTATTCGGATACCGATTATGCCAGTTATAGAGTGGATAGGAAGAGCACTAGTAAAGCTTGTCAAATTTAAAAAATTATCTCGTTTCTTGGTCTTTCAAGAAATAAAATTTCGTAACCCTCTCAACCGCCAAAGCGGAGTATGTTACGGCCAGAGCTTGTTGTGCTAAATTCTTTAGATGAAACATACTCTTCTTGATTATGATTTGCATTTTGACCATATTAAAATATTTGTGATAATACTAGTACCATTCATATGACCAAGAATGCAAATCAACATAATAAGACCAAGCACATAGAGATTAGATATCACTTTCTTAGAGATCATTATGAGAAAGGAGATATTGAGATTGATTATATTTTCGCTGATTTTCAATTAGCGAACATCTTTACTAACCACTTGATTTTAATAGATTTTTTTCATTTGTGGTGAATTGAATGCTTGCATTATGAATTCATGATTAATTTTTTATTGGTATTTGTGTTTATTTCTTTTATATTTCAAATTGATATGTTACTTTCAATTGGTTTTGAATCCCTTTTTGATATATGATAAAAAGGGAGAGAAGATTTATGAGTTATTTTGAATTTAAAGATTTACGAGATTTATGAGATTTAGCAATTTATGATTTAGTTATTACCTCTATTTCATGTTTGAACGCTTTATTTTTTCTTTTAATTGCATACTTATTATTTGGTGGTTGGAAGCATGGATGGAGGTTGGTTTGTTGATGCATAGTATTCCACATTTCATATCTACACCTTTATGCATATGACTTATTTTGATATTGCTATATCATTAGTCATGTATGATGAAACTTGATAGATAAGTATCATTTTAGGGAGAGCTTTTCAAGCTTTTCTATATTTGTTTATCCTAAATAACTGATGTGTTTTATCATCATCGAAAGGGGGAGATTGTTGGCCTAAGGATACACTCTCTGATTTTGTTTTGATGATTACAAACCACATGAAGTTATATAGTACTAATCAAGTTTAAGTGTTTTAAGTATTTCAGGTTCAAAGGACATTTTAGTGTCTTCTTCCTCAAAAGAAAGATACTCTAGTCTCAAGATCACTCAAGAAAAGGCAAGATTTATATTTGGAGAAGCTCTCTTTAAGATTGCTTGAAGATATATAGAACATATGTAAGAAAATAAAATGTTTAAAGTATAGAATGTAGAATTGATGCTCAAGAAGTCACACAAAAAAAAAAGTTTTCAAAGTACAAGTTTTCACTTCTAGTTTTTTCCTGTTTTGATATTCTATAAGGTTTGGTGTTTGATACATATCCAATATTTTTTCTAAATTTATATATTTTATTTCTATCTATAACGCCTCGATCCTATTGGTATGGAGATGTTACTACGATGTATATACGCAGGACGGAAATACCCTCACATATATACGCTAAGCATCAGTGCAGGCAAGAATCAGAGTACGAAAGCACAGTGATAATATACATTCCAGCAATAATAGTACATGTATACAGTTATCACAGAGCATGTTACAATATTCCAAGAATGTGTGATTATCAAGAAGCGCAAAAGTAAGATATGCAATATAAAAGGACTGGAAAATACTCACGAGCAGCATGATGAGAATCTCGCGAGCCAATCAAGGGGGCTGAAAGAAATAGGATTCCAGACAGACAACCGCTAATCCATGCTTCCAATGCGCACTCTGATTAGCTACAATAAGGCCACCAGAGTCTAGGCTCCTGGATCTGAATATGAAGGTCCAGGGTTGTCAAAAAATAACCCAACGAATAGGTAAGATAAAGCCAATTGGCGTGCTCAGGCAGTCACACGTGTATATAATCAAGTGGTATAGTTCAGGCAAATAGGTACAGGTAAATAACTAATAACATAAATAAAAATCATAGAATCAGTAGTAAATTCGAAATCAAGTAAGTACATGTGTATCGATAAATTAGAATCGAAAAATATACATAGAAAACGGTGTCAAGAGCATATGTACACCTAAACATGCAATGCCAGTACAAGTCAGTAAATAAGAGGTCAGAAAATTTCATGAAATAACCTAGAAATCACATATAGCAAAATAGAATGTCCAGCTGAAGTCATACAACATGAATTGTTAAATTATAATAATAGGGCAAGTCACGTGCATGGGTAAATTAATGTGTTGCTTTTAAGTTATCCAATAATAATCATCAGTATCGTCTGATATTTCAATCATCCCCCTACCAGTGTCACCCATCACTGACAATCCATACTAGAGTTTGCACTCTAGTAGAATTCGCTTGAATCTGATATGGATGTACCAGTATCCGAACAAAGGAGAGACCAAATATCACAAGTTCCTAATATTATTATTGTTTGGTTGTTAAATTCTTATTATTCATCTAATCCATATGTCTAGGTATGTGTTACCGGTACACATACATCCACATATGAAAAAGATAAGTTATATTTGAAAACTGATAAAGAACTGATGGATCATATTTCTAGTGGGCCCCGCCACTGCCCGGGACTACTGCTCAGGAGATTAGGCTACTGCTTCTGAGGACTTATATTATGCCTCACATGACACTTTAGAGATATATCTCCTACTTCCGAGGACTTATCATTACGTGCCCCACACGACACTTCAGAGATATCCACCATTATAAATATGATATCATACCAGTATTAATCAGTTTTCCCCACGCCAATGTAAGTTGAGTAATTTATTATATATATTGTCCAGTGTAAAGTCCACAATGAATTCACAATAATCTAATATCTATGATTAGCCAATTATGGGGATCAACAAGAGTGTAGAATCAGGAGTCTTTCTGTTACAGGGATTCAGGAATATAGAAGTTCAGGAGTCCAGGAGTACAGGAGTTAAGGAGTACAAGAGTACCAGATATCTGGTAGCAGTATAATAATCATGTCAAGTCCCTATAAAAGTGATAATCATGAATAGGCAATGTAATACAGGTGTCAGGTGTAATAGTGTCTAGTCAGGTGTTACAATATCAGATCAAGTGTATTAGTAACAAGTGATAGCATTTGCCAAGTATCAAGTGATAGCATGTCAATTGTCATGTATCAGATATCAAGTGTCAGGAATCAAGTGTCAAATGATGTCATGTCAAATATTAGTGTCATATATCAAGTGTCAAGTAATTAACATGTCGGTGTCAGGTAAGTTGATACAGAGTCAAAACATCATATGTCAAGCAATCATTCGGTCATGTAATATGATACAGGAGAATAATATAGTTAAATATTTCAAAATCTTCACAACCAGATCTATGATAATAATAGATTAAACTATTAAATATCTATGAGAAGCTGAGCGAAGTGAGAGCATATCTAGGCATATCCAATGCGCATACAATACATATCAATGAGTTACAATAACGACCAACATGTATTCGTAAAGCATGTTAATATTAGAAAATCATTCACATATCATATATCAACTCACATAATAATGCATCATGTATTAAAAGCCAGAATAGCATTCACCCAGCATGTAACAATTGTAGAAAATACTCGACCAATGCAAAATATAGTACTGGTCCAAATACCGAAAATGAGTACTCCCTATCCCAGAAAAGGTACTCGCCTAAATCATCGAAAACGCTAAAAATTCTAGAACACCAGAAACACACACACACCACCAATCTATATTAAAATATATAAATATAATTTTTAGAGAGAGAATAAAAGAGAAGAGAGGAGAGAGAAAATTAGAGTGAGAGAGAGACAGATGTTGGAGAAAGTTAGAGAGAGAAAGTGTCGGATAAGGTTTAAAAGAGGGAAAAAATAGGGAGGAGGAAAGAAAGAAAGAAAGAAAGAAAGAAAAAAAAGAAAAAAAAAGGAAGGAGGGGGCTTGGGTCGGCGGCCTGGCGGCGACACCGGCGGAGAGGGTGGCGGTGGCGCAGTGGCCCCCGGGGAGGAGGAGGAGGTGAAGGGGTGTTGGAAATTGTGTTGTGGTTGTGATGGTGGTATTTTGATGGTGGGGATGGAAAATTTGGTGGTGGATGTAATGATGAAGATGGGTGATGGTAATGGTAGTGGTGGTGGGATTTGAGAGGACATAATGGTTAATTTCGGTGATGGTAGTGAAATTGAGAGAAGGAAGAAGATGGAGGAGTGGTAATTTGTGGGAATTAGTGGAGGAGATGGAAGAAAGGAGGAGACGAGAGTTGTTATTAGTGGTCGTCGGGCTTGGCCGGGTCATCGCCGGTGTGCCACGTCGGAGAGGGGTGGTGTCGCTCCAATGGGGCTGCTGGCCAGGAGAGAAGGAAGGAAATTGAGGGGGGGAGAGAGATTGAGAGAGATAGATAGAGGAGAGGAGTGGTGGGAAAAGGGAGAAAGAGAGAAGAGAGGGAGAGAAAAAAGGAGAAAGAGAGAGCGGGGTGTACGGTGGAGAGGGGAAGAGGGTAGTTGCTGCTGCTGCCATTCATTGGCAGGGAATGGGGAGGATGGTGAGCAGGTAGGAGAAAAGAAAAGGAAGAAAAAGAAGGAAAAAGAAAAGAAAAAGAAGGAAAAAAGAAAAGAAAGAAAAGAAGAAAAAGGTGTTAAAATAATTAATTAAAATTTATTATTAAATAATAAATAAGTAGGATAAAATAGGATACTTAAGTAAAGGAGAAGAGAAGGAAAAAGTAAGAAAGGAAAATAATTGATAAATAATATTATTATCTAAATTGGGTAAAAATTGGCTATTTTAGAAATGTTCTAATTAAAAATAGAAAATATTATTTTAATATGCTTGGTAAAATCAGATTCAAGAAATTCAATCTTCTTTTCAAATTAAAAATCTTGCAATCTTCTGGCGATACCGATCGACACCAACACCGGTCGAATTTCAATAAATTTAGAAAAATAATCAAAAACGCATTTAAATTGAAAATGAAATTCTAAGAAGTAGTGTGAAGCCGTTTCTAGAAATTCAGTTCCATTTGAAAACTAAAAATCTGGGAATCAGTCAGCGATACCAATCGACACCGGTTTTGAAGATTTTGCAAAATATTTTGAAAATTTTCAGAAAATCATGAAAAATCTAAAATATTAGAAAATAATATTTGAAACTGAAACCGATCAAATCTTACTACTGAAAAGACCAAATCGAGTAATACATTAGGATCGGGTCCCTAGTTCAGACTAGGGCTGACTTAGAGTTCACGAATCCAGATCAAATACAAAACAATCGCATAAATAATCATAAATAAAAATAAATACAAAAACTAAATTAAAAAATATGATCAAAAATTAGAATACTTATTTAAGTACGTATTCCGAGAAAGGGGTATTACACATCCACCTTATCGAAATTTCGTACTTGAAATTTCGAAAAGGGGAAGATGAACACAGAAAGGATAAGGATAAGGATTATTCCAATCAAGATTTGAATAACTGAGGGCCATTCTCACAAATTAACTGAACGGTAATCTCGGGACTTGGACATTTCTGCACTCCTTGCCGTATATATCGTCTGACGGTGCCATAATAATACTGACCTGATGTCTACTGATAAAAGAATACTGCGTAACACAGTGCTAAATGCTAAACACCAAGGTGCAGTGAAGCCAACACCTAGTTAGGTTTACATGTGACTAGAACACGACCTTCGCTTGGCGAGCAAGCGGGGCCCATGGTCCACCAAATCTATAAAGACTGCCAGAAGTTGGTGGCTATAAGAACACGATCAAGAATTCTAATAATCGAAACGAGTCTTGAATGCTATCTTTTGAATAATAACCTGACTGCAGATCAATTCTGAGAATACCTGAGTTCCATGAACTTGGTAGAAGAAATCATGATTGTTACTAGAATAATAAAAATAGCAAATACCATAACTTTGTCTGACAGAAGTCCTGAATCTGGAACATTGTTTCATACTAACGCTCCTTATGTAATGATATAGTCTATATGATTATATAAGTGATGACTATTGCACTTTCTATACTGATTCCCGTGATGCGTCCATACGTACATGAATAGAATGCGAGTCCGAAAAACTATCCCATTTAAGATAATGCGATATACTAGAGTTAAACAATGCCAGAACAAAATGAGAGCGAATCACATCTGTCTTGCGCTACCCTACCAATCTACCCATATCTTAAGTTGGTATAAGGACGATGGGAACTGGAATTGAAAAAGGATGGAAGAGTGTAATATCCCTAATTTGAGATATTGTATTTTTATTTTTATTTTTCTATGTATTTGTTAAATTTGCTATACTTTTATTTTTAATGACTTAATTTATGATTTATTTTTTTCATTATTATTGTCTCATTATGATTAATATTTATTTCTAATAATATTAGTGTGATTATTATTAATAATGTTGTTGCTATTAATATTATGATTATTGTTAATTATTAGTGTTAACGTTGTTGTTATTATCATTAATAAATATTATTAGTAGTTGTTATTATTATTATTTATTATTATTATTCTTAGTGTTATTGTTATTTTTGTTGTTATTATTATTGTGGTTATTATGTGTATTATATATTATTATTTTGATATTAATATACTTATGTTTTCTTATTCCTAACTTATACCCTTTAGCCTTGATCCAAACCCATCTCTATACTAATTATCCATTAGGTTAACCACCAATCCAAAGCCCAATCCAACCAGAAACCCTATAACCAAATCTACCTTACAGATAACCTTATCTTATCTCCTAATCTTGATTCAAAACCTAATCCTAATCCTAACAACAAAATCCCAAACCTAAATCCAAATCCTATCATAACTAACAAAATCTTAAGCCTAACAAATCTCTCTTATCCTAAATCTAATCCATTCCTTTTCTCTTCCCTTCCCAACCTGCAGATCCCCTCCAACTCCAAACCGAGCTCCTCTAACTTGCCGATAAACTAGAGCACTTCCAAGCCGCATCTCCTTCCCCATCGGTTGGCATCCTCCCATGACTGAATTCCCTTGCATCTGGAACCAATCCGTGCCTCCATGCCACCGCCTCCACCACCTCTCAGAGTGTCACCGGTGTGCCGACTACTCCGTCAAGCACCATACACCCCTCCGGCGTACCTATCTCCCCGCCTCTCAACCTTGCCAGCCATCACTCCACCACTGAGGCCCTCCCATACACCTCCGCCATGAGCCACCCACACCTTCTCGTTCTCCTTCGTTCTCTCCTCCAGCAAGCCACTGTCACCTCAGAGATCCTCCACCTGAGTTCCACCGTGCTCCTCCGAATTAATCCTCCCATGGCAGCGCACCATCTCCATAGCTCATGGCCGTGTCTGCCCTCCACCGCACCATTTTTCCCATCCACCAACTAATGTGAGTCCTCTTTTATTCTGATTATGATGAAATTATTTGCCCAGATATTTTTTTTCAGTTCATTAATCTCTTTGACTGGAGGTAATTTGGAAACCTTTGCACAATTAAAGAACCTAAATGCTTTCATGACTTGATATTAACTGTCAAGATACAACAACATTGATGCTTTATTGTAATGTAATTGACTATATGAGTTTAGATAAGCTGTATATGTTGTAATGACTAATAGATTATTCACCATTTCAGTGATGCAAAATTTTCCTTGTTATCATGCTTCAAGCCAATAAATATCATGATGATATATGGTATGCATCTTGATGGTGCAACTTTATTATCTTTCTTAGGACTCGCCTTAATCCTTGAATTATCTTTCCGATTGTTAATTCATGATTATTTTTTTTCTTGCATGGAATGGGATAATTTTCAGATTCAGGATTATTTGCAGTATACCCTAGACTGACTTTTGGACTGTTAGGGGATATTATTCTGAATTCTCCTATTGGTGAGTGTGACCGAGATATTATTATCTTATCATTTCATGTGAACCCATTTTACCATTTCGGATCTAGGACTATCTATGATATAGCTTAGCCGGTGATTGGATTTGAATACCAGATTTTGATTGATCCATGATTATAGTTATAGGTGTGAATACTTGGGTGAATTGATTAGCAAAGTTGAACTGATAGAATATAATGAACCTTGAATATTGATCTATTTTAATTACCGGAGGTTGGGAGATAGGTGTACATTGGATTTGCCTGAGTTCGTGGATTTCATATTTATTACAGTTGATGATTACCTTGGTATATGGATCTATGATTAAACTTAACTGAAGTGGTAGTGTATTGATCGAATTGTTTAATGAGGAATTAATTAGAGGTAATTGAGTAGTTAGCTTGTTATTTTGAGATCTGGATAAATTAAATATAAGTAGCAGACTATCTATGTTGGAACTCTGATATATTGATGACTAAAGGATAGATATGCAACTAATATAAAGGATTGAAATAGATCGACATGATCGAGGTAACTGATTATTGATTTATTGAGGTGGTTATTGTATCTAATGTTGACTTTGGATTCAGCAATGGATGAGATTTGATTGATTCTAGAGGGGACTGTACTATAAGAAATCAGTTCTAGATGAGACTGTCTATTGAGCGGTGCAAGACTGTTACTGTATTGATTTCTGTTTCTGAAAGCTATTGGGAAAGTATTGTTAGACCATAACACTCGATACAACTCTATTCATCGTATACACGGCTACTACTACTGCTTACTATTCCTAATATTGTTTACCGTTTATACGATTACTGTAACTATTACTATATTGTTTCTGTCATCGCATCATCCCAGTATTCCAGTAACATGGAGATTGATTTTTTTAAATGAATTAAATAATAATGTAAATGGATAACTTACACTGGGATTAGGAAAATTGATGGAGGAGACAGCGTCTATATTTTGGGTGGGCTTAGGATACAGGTTGTGCAGCCGACATACGGTTCCATTGTAGGGTTCCGGGGAATGACTGACATCCCATCTGTTTATTGTTCCACAGTGTTACTGTGAGTATTGTTTCACAATGATACTGTGAGTACTTTTACTGTTACTGACTACCTTGTTGGCCCAAAAGGTTACACTCTCCATTTGTTTAGAGTTTTGATGATAACAAAACATATAAGAGCTATTTGGTACTAATTAGTTTGTTCAAGATAAGTTTCAGGTTAGTAGCATATTTGGAGGCCATTGCTTAGCTATTGCAAGAACTTCTAGGTTCATAGAGCAAAGAAGGCTTTTTGCACGTCAAGGAAGGAACATAGAAGAGAAGGCTCTAACAAGGCATTGCATGGCTCAAGACTTCAAGATTGCTCTAGATATTTCATTAGATTTGTTTCTAATTTTATAGTTTTGTTAAAGAATAGTGAATAGGTTTGAAGCTCTATCACACACGTTTTTGCGCACATCTTATTTCTAAAAATATTCCCTATAATATGTACAAAATATTTTTGTATACAATCTTTTGCCTACAAACTCATTTCTATGTTTTATATATATCTCTATTCAAAACTACTTTGTTTGATTTCAAATCCCCTTCACAATTCTGTTTCAATTTTGCTTTTTGGCCTTAGCCGATCGACCGACCGGTCGACCGTACTCTGTCAGGTCAGAACGGTCGACCGTCCCAGTCGACCGAGGTTCTGGCAATTTTTGGTGCATATCCGTGTGCACGTTTTTCGGCCGACCGGGCGGCTGGCCGACTGAGATGGCGTTGCTCTCTGTTTCTGCCCAGTCGACCGACCGGTCGACCGGAAGCCCGCAACGGTCGTATTATTTGAACTCCGGTCGACCGACCGGTCGACCGAAAGAGTCGTTTGAACAGTAACGGCTATTTTTCTGAGCTGTTTTATTTTTGTCTTTTTCTTTCTAATAAGGGTTTAAATGATATTTGCTGATCCTAATACTTCCTAATTAGCCTTAAGTGAGTTTTATCTTTAAACCCTAGCCCTCTACTATAAATAGGGGTGTTTAGGGAGAGGTTCATTACTAGAAAAAATTTGCAAAAGTTTCAAAAGTTTAAGGCATTCAAAAGAGCTTTGTTTCTTGGTTTTTGTGCTGAATATTTCTCTCATTTTCTGAAGTGTTTTTCAAAACTCTCTGATTTCCTTTTTCTTTTCACTTACACACAAGAGCTTCATTCCTCTCATCATTCTACAAGGATCTTTGTAAGGGAAGAGACATTTTCAAAAGAGAGTTTGTAGTCTTTTGATCACCAAGAGAGAACTTGTACTTAAGATTATGGAGTTGGGTACTCCGATGTATTTGTAACATCTTTGTGAAGTTATAGTGGTTAGAAATCCTTCTGGGGAAGGCGGGGACGTAGAGCTGGGTGCTCGAACCTCGAAAAAATTCTCGGTGTTTGCGTTTGGTTTACTTGCTCTTGCTTCTTACTTTACTTTCATTGCTCTTATTACTTGCTTTCTATTTTCATTGCAATATTCACTTGTTTTCATTCATCTTGTCAATCAAAGTCCCATACAACAAGATTGCATTGTGCACCTCCAACTCATATCCAGAGGAATCACGAGGAAGGAGTTCAGAGCCCTTCACAGGGAATCCAGCTTCTAGTCTTATTTTGGGAGATTGTTGCATCATAATTTTTATTTGGGCATTGATTAGTATTATCACCTATTCACCCCCCCTCTAGGTGATTTTCAATTGGTATCAGAGCTTGGACTCTAGGTTTGGCTTAACATCCTTAGAGAGATCCTTAAAATTTTCTAATCAACATTTACATTCATCCTTTCATTCACTAGTAAACATGGCCGATAACATCAAAACCCCTCCTAAATTTGATGGACTTAATTTCTCTATTTGGAAGGTTAAGATGACTATTTTCTTACAATCTTTAGGTAGCCTAGTTGCTAAATCCTTGACCAAACCCTATGTTGTACCTGATAGTGATGAAAGCACTTGGACCGAATTTACCTTTAGAGAATACGAGGCTAACTCAAATGCCCAAAACTCTCTCCTAACCGCCTTGATTGAGGATGACCATACACGGGTAATACATTGCCAATCCGCCTATGAGATTTGGCAACATTTGTTCGTCACACACGAGGGGACATCACAAGTAAAGAGAGCTAAGATAGATCTCTTGAGGTCCCAATATGAATCTTTTAAAATGATTGATGATGAATCTATTGATTGCATGATTACAAGGTTTACTAAAATCACCAATGCTCTTTTCTCTTTAGGTGATGATATTTCCAATGACCAAAAGGTGCGAAAAGTGATTCGGGCTCTTCCTTCTTCATGGGAGATAAAGGCCACCATCTTGAAAGAGTTGAATGACAAGGACGAAATGGACCTCATTAGTCTC
This sequence comes from Agave tequilana, assembly GCA_038442645.1. NCBI lineage: Eukaryota > Viridiplantae > Streptophyta > Magnoliopsida > Asparagales > Asparagaceae > Agave > Agave tequilana. Next base: position 24,704 of record JAVJIF010008840.1, on the reverse strand, counting down.
ATTGGAAACTTGAAGACTCATGAGATGGAAAAGAAGGCAAGAGAAGAAGTCGCTCCTCTAAAGAAGAAATCCATAGCCTTCAAGTCTTTCTTCACTCTTGATGACGAAGAAGATGAAGAAGAAGATGAGGAGCTCTCCCTTCTTGTGCGAAACGTGAAGAGAATGTACCGTAAGAACAAACTCAACTTTAGAAGGAAGTTTGGAGGAAAAGAGGAGAGAAGAATCATTTGCTACAATTGCCGAAAGCCCGGACACATCGTGGCGGATTGCCCGGATTTCAAGAAGAAGATGACTTCCTCCTTCAAGCCAAAGAAGCCAGTCAAAAAGAAAGCCTATAAAGCCACATGGGATTCGGAAAGCGAATCCGAAGACGAGGTGGACACGACGAACATGTGTTTCATGGCAAACACACCAAAGGTAACCCCACAACCTCTTGATGAAGAAGATGAATTAAGTAAAGAAGTTCTTGTACATGCTTTTGTTGAACTCTCGGAAACCTATGATAATAAAAAGATTGAATGTTCTAAATTGAAAAAGGAAGTTGCTTTTCTTAAAAATCAACTTGCTATTGTTTCTAGAGAAAAAGATGAAATTTCTTCCAATCTCATTTCTACTCAAAATGAATTTAGTGCTTACAGAGTTGCTTGTAAAGCAAAATTTCCTAAGATTGATGAAAAAGAAATTTCTTCTTTAAAAACTAGAATTATTGATTTTGAAAAGGTTTTGAAGGATTGTGCTTTTAACACTAAGAAACTTGAAGAAATATTTTCTAAAAAGCACACTTCTCATGCTAAAGATTCTCATGTTAAGATTCCTCATGCTCACACTTCACACAACACTCATGCTAAAACCACACATGCTCACAAGTCTCACACTCACTATGCTTTTAAATATGGTAGAGTGTATAGATGTACTTATTGTGGTAAGAATGGACATTTGGCTAAGTTTTGTTATGACTAAGTAAATAGATCAAATAATCTTGTTTCGGTTCATGGCACTAACTCTTTAGGACCCAAGAAAATGTAGATACCAAAATCAAGTCCTAAATTATTTGATGTAGGTACACACCAAGGCTCCAAGACGTAAGGAGCGGTGGTATCTTGATAGTGGTTGTTCAAGACACATGACATGGGACATCAATAACTTTACAACCCTATCAAGGTACATGGAAGGTGGCACCGTCACCTTCGGGGATGACTCCAAGGGCACTATCATCGGTATAGGTAACATTCAAATTGGTGCATCTCTTATTATAGAAAATGTAGTTCTTGTTGATGGTTTGAAGCATAACTTGCTTAGTATTAGTCAACTTTGTGACCGTGGACTTAAAGTTGTTTTTGATGATTCTTCTTGTAAGATTTTTGATGTTAAAACCAATGATTGTATTCTCACCGATTTTCATGATAATAATGTTTATATCATTGACATACTTAATTTAGATTGTTCTACTAAATGCTTGAATGCTTTTGATGAAAATTCTTGGCTTTGGCATAGAAGATTAGGACATGCATCTTTTGACCATCTTTCTAGGATTAATTCTAAGGAATTGGTGAAGGGTATACCTTGCTTGAAGTTTGAGAAAGACCGCATTTGTGGTGCGTGCCAACTTGGGAAACAAACCAAGTCTTCCTTCAAACCAATCAAGGATATCATTTCAACTAGGCCATTAGAATTAATTCATATGGATCTTTTTGGACCAACTAAAACAAAGAGTTTAAATGGTAGTAGATTCACATTTATTTTAGTTGATGATTTTTCCCGTTTCACTTGGGTTTTCTTTTTGGAACACAAAGATCAAACTTTTTCTCATTTCAAAGTTTTTCGAAAAAGGGTTGAAAAAGAAAAAGGTTTTTCGATTTTGAAAATAAGGAGTGATAGAGGTGGTGAGTTTGTTAACCAACTCTTCATGACTTATTGTGATGAAAAGGGAATCAAGCATGAAATGTCATGTCCTAGAACTCCATAACAAAATGGAGTTGTAGAAAAAAATAGAATACTTCAAGAGATGGCTAGGACCATGATAAGTGAATATGACCTCCCTCAATATTTATGGGCCGAGGCCGTAAACACCGCATGCTATATTTCAAATCGTATTTATTTGTGTAAGAATTCTTCCAAAACATCTTTTGAAATGTATCATTCTAGAAAACTAAATGTTGCATATTTTAAAGTTTTTGGATGCAAGTGTTTTGTTTTGAATACTAAAGATAATTTGGGTAAATTTGATGCTAAGGCTTATGAAGCAATCTTTGTTGGATATTCTACTACTAGCAAAGCTTATAGAGTTTTCAATAGATCTTCACTTACCATTGAAGAATCCATGCATGTTAAATTTGAAGAATCTAATGTGGTTGTTGAGAATGTTGTAGAGATTGACCCATTCGGTGAAGACATGGAGAGACTATCCTTGAAGGACTCACCCGCTCAAGAAGAAAAGTAAGAATCAATTGGTGATGTTCAAGAGGATAAAGAGGAAAGCTCTCAATCGCTTCCTAAAGATTGGAGATACGCTACAAACCACCCCAAGGAACTCATCTTAGGTGATGTCTCTAAAGGGGTAACAACTCGCTCCAAGCTCCATGACTTATGTGGTAACTTTGCTTTCATTTCTCATTTTGAACCTAAAAGCATCCTCGAAGCCGAGGCGGACTCATATTGGTTGCTAGCCATGCAAGAGGAACTTAATCAATTTGAGCGCAATCAAGTTTGGTACCTTGTTCCTAGGCTCCACGATAGACCAATAATTGGTACTAAGTGGATCTTTAGAAACAAGATGGATGAGTCCGGTAATGTCATTAGGAATAAAGCTAGGTTAGTGGCCCAAGGTTACACTCAAGTTGAGGGAATTGACTTTGAGGAGACCTTCGCACCCGTAGCACGGCTTGAAGCCATACGGATGACACTAGCTTTTGTATCTTTTAAAAATTTTAAACTTTTTCAAATGGATGTGAAAAGTGCATTTTTGAATGGTTTTATAAATGAAGAAGTTTATGTTGAACAACCTCCCGGTTTTGTTGATCATGTTCATCCTAATTTTGTTTTTAAACTTGATAAAGCTTTGTATGGATTGAAACAAGCTCCAAGAGCTTGGTATGAAAGGCTTTCTAGTTTTCTCATTTCAAATGATCTTGTTAAAGGCAAAGTAGACACAACTCTTTTTACTAAGCATGTTGATAATGACATTTTAATTATGCAAATTTATGTTGATGATATAATTTTTGGATCTTCTAATGAGTTTTTATGTAAGGAGTTTGATAAGGTTATGCAATGTGAGTTTGAAATGTCTTCCATGGGTGAATTAAATTTCTTTCTTGGACTCCAAATCAAGCAATTGCAAGATGGAAATTTCATATGTCAAGTCAAGTACGCAAAGGAACTCGTAAAGAAGTTTGGACTTGAAGGCTCTAAAGTTTGCAACACTCCCATGGCAACTACAACCAAGCTTGATAAGGATGACCAAGGTAAAAATGTTGATATTAAATTATATAGAAGCATGATAGGTAGTCTTTTGTATTTGACGGCAAGTAGGCCGGACATAATGTTTAGTGTGTGTTTTTGTGCTAGATTTCAATCGTGTCCCAAAGAGTCCCATCTTATTGCGGTAAAACGCATTATTCGTTATATTAAGGGCACAATTGGAATGGGTCTTTGGTATCCGAAAATCAGAGATTTCTCAATAACGAGTTATTCGGATGCCGACTATGCGGGTTGTAGAGTAGATAGAAAGAGTACTAGTGGGACATGTCAATTTCTTGGTAATTGTCTTGTTTCATGGTCCTCTAGGAAACAAAATTCCGTAGCTCTCTCAACCGCCGAGGCGGAGTATGTTGTCGCGGGGGCTTGTTGTTCACAAGTCCTTTGGATGAAACATACTCTCCTTGATTATGATTTGCATTATAACCATATAAAAATATTTTGTGATAATACTAGTACTATACATATGACTAAGAATGCAAATCAACATAGTAAGACCAAGCACATTGAGATTAGATATCACTTTCTTAGAGATCATTTTGAGAAAGGAGATATAGATATTGATTATGTTTCTACGGATTTGCAACTTGCCGATATTTTCACTAAACCACTTGATTTTGCTAGATTCTCTTTTATTTGTGGTGAACTTAATGTTTGTGTTATTGAATAAAAATGTTTTCTTAACCCTTTTTGATGTATGACAAAAAGGGGGAGAATGAGTTTATATATGTTTTTTTTTATGTGTTTTCATGAATTCTTGTATTTGAGTTTAAGTGTTTTGCAAGTGTTTATATCTCATGGTGTTTATGATTTTTAGTCTCATGGTTTTTCTTTGTTTAACATGGCATAATTTGAGGGGGAGCTTACACCCTCTTTTTTATTTTTTATTATAGCCTATTTGTTTTGTCATCATCAAAAAGGGGGAGATTGTTGGCCCAAAAGGTTACACTCTCCATTTGTTTAGAGTTTTGATGATAACAAAACAAATAAGAGCTATTTGGTACTAATTAGTTTGTTCAAGATAAGTTTCAGGTTAGTACCATATTTGGAGGCCATTGCTTAGCTATTGCAAGAACTTCTAGGTTCATGGAGCAAAGAAGGCTTTTTGCACGTCAAGGAAGGAACATAGAAGAGAAGGCTCTAGTAAGGCATTGCATTGCTCAAGACTTCAAGATTGCTCTAGATATTTCATTAGATTTGTTTCTAGTTTTATAGTTTTGTTAAAGAATAGTGAATAGGTTTGAAGCTCTATCACACACGTTTTTGCGCACATCTTATTTCCAAAAATATTCCCTATAATATGTACAAAATATTTTTGTATACAATCTTTTGCCTACAAACTCATTTCTATGTTTTATATATATCTCTACTCAAAACTACTTTGTTTGATTTCAAATCCCCTTCACAATTCTGTTTCAATTTTGCTTTTTGGCCTTAGCCGGTCGACCGACCGGTCGACCGTACTCTGTCAGGTCAGAACGGTCGACCGTCCCAGTCGACCGAGGTTCTGGCAGTTTTTGGTGCATATCCGTGTGCACGTTTTTCGGCCGACCGGGCGGCCGACCGAAGTCCTTCGGTCGACCAGGCGGCTGGCCGACTGAGATGGCGTTGCTCTCTGTTTCTGCCCAGTCGACCGACCGGTCGACCGGAAGCCCGCAACGGTCGTATTATTTGAACTCCGGTCGACCGATCGGTCGACCGAAAGAGTCGTTTGAACAGTAACGGCTATTTTTCTGAGCTGTTTTATTTTTGTCTTTTTCTTTCTAATAAGGGTTTAAATGATATTTGCTGATCCTAATACTTCCTAATTAGCCTTAAGAGAGTTTTATCTTTAAACCCTAGCCCTCTACTATAAATAGGGGTGTTTAGGGAGAGGTTCATTACTAGAAAAAATTTGCAAAAGTTTCAAAAGTTTAAGGCATTCAAAAGAGCTTTGTTTCTTAGTTTTTGTGCTGAATATTTCTCTCATTTTCTGAAGTGTTTTTCAAAACTCTCTGATTTCCTTTTTCTTTTCACTTACACACAAGAGCTTCAATCCTCTCATCATTCTACAAGGATCTTTGTAAGGGAAGAGACATTTTCAAAAGAGAGTTTGTGGTCTTTTGATCACCAAGAGAGAACTTGTACTTAAGATTGTGGAGTTGGGTACTCCGGTGTATTTGTAACATCTTTGTGAAGTTATAGTGGTTAGAAATCCTTCTGGGGAAGGCGGGGACGTAGAGCTGGGTGCTCGAACCTCGAAAAAATTCTCGGTGTTTGCGTTTGGTTTACTTGCTCTTGCTTCTTACTTTACTTTCATTGCTCTTATTACTTGCTTTCTATTTTCATTGCAATATTCACTTGTTTTCATTCATCTTGTCAATCAAAGTCCCATACAACAAGATTGCATTGTGCACCTCCAACTCATATCCAGAGGAATCACGAGGAAGGAGTTCAGAGCCCTTCACGGGGAATCCGGCTTTTAGTCTTGTTTTGGGAGATTGTTGCATCATAATTTTTATTTGGGCATTGATTAGCATTATCACCTATTCACCCCCCCTCTAGGTGATTTTCATACCTAGCGGTAGGGCCTGGTTCAACGTCAGGCATCTGGGCCATGGTCCCAGGTATGTACGGGACCCACCTAAAGTATGGACAATGTCTCAAACCGATCAGTTTCAATAATGTCTCCAACCTATCAGTTTCAATAACATAGAACCCTGATTAACACGTATGATAGGCATAATATGAGATGTGTTTATTACATGTGACAATTGGTGTTCACTAACATAATAAATAATAATGAACTATTCATAGTGTATTGTGACTGACTGTATTCAGACTGACTATATTCAGACTGACTGTATTCACCTGACTATAATCACCTGACTGTACTTATATATAAACCGTGATAGACATCTGATAGTATACATGATCTGATTTGGTCATCTGACTCTAGTACTGACTGCCCTTATTATTGTTCATTTGTATAGACTTATTTCAGTACATATTTTCATAGTCTTGTACATGTTATTGTTATTCAGCTGTCTTTTATTTCCAGCTTTAGACTTATTATTATTTTATACACACTGTTTATATGCACGAGCACTTCCCTTTTCTTATACACTCATTAGGTCGCTTCTGATGACCCTGAATTCGCATGTCTAGGATTTTGGACACCTTCTTATATTATTCAGGTGTTCGTGTGATCGTACGCTTCGCGAGGAGTTAGGGTTTCTCTCTTTTTGATTTAGGTATTCCTGTCTCTTTTTATTCCTATTTTTGTACTTTCCTTGATTCTTGTATATCAGATTCAGTTTTTATTTCAATTCTTTTTTTTTGCATGATATCATGCGTGGATGCTTATATGTCATATTGCAATGATATTGATTTACCATAGTAGATTTTATTACTTGTTCAGGTTACTTTAGGCATAGCGTGTATACGTGGGATATTCTCCTCACGTATATACATCGCTCATCGCGACTTTGTATTTACGTATTTGGGAAGTGAGGCATGACAAAGAGATTCAAGAATCAAGGGAAGGATGATTAAGAAGGAATAGATAACTTTGTACTTGTAGTTGGATTGTATAACCATGACTCATGCCCTCTAGTTGCAAATTTCTTTACCAATAATTTGTCGACTGGTTGTACTAAAGATATGAGCGCCAAAGCTCTGATACCATCTTGTAATGCCCCGATCCCATGGGTATGGAGACGTTACTGTGACGTATATAGACAGAGCAGAAATACCGTCACCTATATACGCTAAGCATCAGTACAGGTAAGAATCAGAGTACAGAAGCACAGCGCTAATATACATTTCAGCAATAATAGTACAAGTACACGTTATCACAAAGCATGATACAATATTCCAAGATATGAGATCATTAAGAAGCGCAAAAGTAAGATATGTAATATAAAAGTGTTGGCCCAGAGGCCTTCCATTCTAGTTTTGATGATGATTAACTCATGTAGTTATGTTTACTAATAATCTTGTGATGTTTAGTTTCAGATACTTAATCAAGATATTAGTAGGTGATTAGCTTCAACAAAGGTATTTTGGAGCTTTCACATGGTGATTCAAGAGCCAGAGCGTCAAAGTTCATATCTAGCACTCATGTGGAGTCAATCTCGGTGGATCACGGTTTGGATCGAGTCGACTTGGAGACGGCGCTCTACAAGAAGACTTCGGTACATAGTTTAGTTTATATTTTTAGATCTATTGTAAAGACTAGATAGTGTGATATGCTCAAGTTCACAACACACACACTTGTTTAATTTTTCATGTTTATTGGTTTTCGGTTTTTGGTTTAACCGATCTTGGTTTTCATGAATAAATAGATTCAAAACAAGTTTACATGGTTTAATGTATATTAGATTTGTTCTATATACATGTATGCTTCATATCTTAGACAAACTTATTTTGATATGCCTATTCATGTATTTAGGTTTTGTATTTTAACAAAACTTAATTTTGGAATTATTGTCAAAAACTATGATATATATCTTTCATGTATATTGGATTTATATCCATATGCAACATGCTTCAAGTTGTTTAAATATCATGTTTTTGTATTTGGATAAGTTTTGGACAAAACGAATTTTCAATTCAAAAATCTAAGTTTCGGAAAATACGAGTTTTAGTTTTTGACAAAATTTGTAAGTCACAGAAATGGTTCAAAAAGTTTGAAATATGTGTTGAAATTTTTCACACATGTTTGTATATCAATGTATTATACTAAAACTATTTTTGTGGATTTTTAGAGAATTTATGGGATTTTTTAGGATATCAAAAATCAAGTTTTTCTGTCCCAAAACTGTTTCTGCCAGGCTCTGGCGGTCGACCGACCGGTCGACCGGACTGGGAGCTAGTCGACCGGAACGGTCGACCGGACGTGCACCAAACGTGCACGCAGCCAGCCCCTTTGGGCCGGTCGACCGAGCGGTCGACCGACTGAAGGCAACCCACTCTGGGGTTGCCCCGGTCGACCGGGCGGTCGACCGACCAGAGAGCCGTTGCTCTCTGGTTCAGGGCCCGGTCGACCGGGCGGTCGACCGGAAGGCTCAAAGGTCAGTTTTTTGACCATTGGTCGGTCGACCGGAAGACCAATTCTGGCCTAGTCAGCAGCCAACGGGCAGAATTTTTCATGGGCTATTTATACCCCATTTAAGGCCAGTTTTTGTCAAGATTTTCAAGAGCAAAAATTCACCTATTCTCTAGTGTTTTAAAAGTAAGGTTTTCAAAAGAGTTTGTTGTTTTTAAAGATCTATCTTCATTTGTTTTCAAGGGTTGAAAAAATCAAAGAAAAATAGAGATTTGGGATATTTGTGTTGTTCTTCATTTCTATTAAATTCAAAGTGTTTTCCCAAGTATTTTTCTTTGTTATTTGATTTCTCACACTTGAGCTTACATACTATCCTATCTATTAGGATCTTTGTTTTTGTGAGAAAGAGATAGTTTGTGGTTGTGAAAACCACCAAGTGTTGTACCCTCCCTATTTGTGATATCCCTCTTGTGTAGAGGTTGATTTTGGAGTGGTGGTTAGCTCCCTCTAGTGAGAGGTGAAGTTGTGGTTGGCTCCCTCTAGTGAGAGGTGGAGATTGTTGTGTTTAGCTCCCTCTAGTGAGAGGTGGAGTTTGTGTTGGAATCCCTCAAGTGTGAGGTGATTGTGTTGTATTGGCTAAGTACCTACCCCTCTTGTGTGAGGTGGTATTTGTGTGGCTTTGTGCCTAACCTCTGTGAGAGGTTGTATTTGGTTGAGAGAGGAGTTGTGTACTCCCTTGTTGTATTACCCCAAATCCTCAGTGGAGGTTCCCTGTGTGGGAGTCCTGTGTGGACAAGTTAGTGGATTGGAAATCCTTCTGTGTGAAGGCGGGGACGTAGAGCTGTGTGCTCGAACCTCGAAACATATTCGTGTGTTAGCGATTGATCCATTGACTCTCTAACTCTCTCTTTACTATTGTGCCTTGCATCATTTCATATTGCTTATTCATTATATGCTTGGCTTGTTTGTGTGTGCCTCACTTGTGCTTAACCACGAGAGCTTCATATAGCGCCTCAACTCTTATTCAGAGGAATCAAGAGGAGTTAGTCCAGAGCCCTTCACCGGGAATTCGGCTACACTCGTTGGTTGTATTAAGTGTAGTTGCAAATAAGTTTTTAATTTTCGCATTTAGTTCATTAGATTAGCGGTACACCTATTCACCCCCCTCTAGGTGTACTTTCAAAAAGGACTGGGAAATAATCATGAGCAGCAAGATCAGAATCTCGCGAGCCAATCAAGGGGCTAGAAGAAATGGGCTTTCAGACAGACAACCGCTAATCCACATTTCCAATGCGCATTGATCAGCTACAGCAAGGCCACACGGTTCAGGCCTCTAGATCTGGACATGGAGGTCCAGGGTTGTCAGAAAATAACCCAGCAAGTACGTAAGATAAAGCCAGCTGGCGTGCTCAGGCAATCACACGTGTACATGATCTAGTGATGTGGTTCAAGCAAATAGGTACAGGAAATAACCAATAACATAAATAAAAATCAGAGAATCAGTAGTAAATCTAAAATCAAGTAAGTACATGTGTATCGATAAATCTGAAACGAAAAATATGCATAGAAAACGATGTCGAGAACATAGGTACACCTAAACATGCAATGTCAGTACAAGTTAGTAAACAAGAGGTCAGGAAATCTCATGTAATAACCTAGAAATCACATATAGTAAAACAAAATTTCTAGCTCAAGTCATACAACATGAATTATTGAATTATAATAACAGGGCAAGTCATGTGCATGAGTAAATTAATGTGCTGCTTTTAAGCTATCCAATAATAATAATCAGTACCATCTGATATTTCAATCATCCCCTGCCAGTGTCACCCACTACTGATAATCCATACTAGAGTTTGCACTCTGGTAGAACTCACTCGATCTGATATGAATGTACCAGTATCGAACGAAGGAGAGACCAAATATCACACGTTCCTAATATTATTATTGTTTGGTTGTTATATTCTTATTATTCATCCGATCAATATGTCTAGGTATACTGGTACACATACATTCACATATGAATAAGACAAGTTATATTTGAAAACTGATGAAGACCTGATGGATCATATTTATAGTGGGCCCTGCATCTGCCGGGGACTACATCTCAGGAGATCAGGCTACTGCTTTCGAGGACTTATATTACACCTCACATGATACTTCAGAGATATAGCTCCTGCTTTTGAGGACTTATCATTACGCACCCCACACAACACTTCAGAGATATCCATCATTTTAAATATGATATCATACTGGTATCCATCAGTTTTCGTCCACCCAAATATAAGTTGAGTAATTTATTATATATTTTCTGGTGTAAAGTCCATAATGAATTCACAGTAATTCAATATTTATGATTAGCCAATTACGGAGATCAACAGGACTGTAGTATCAAGAATCTCCCTATTACAGGGGTTCAGGAATACAAGAGTTCAGGAGTACATGAGTCTAGGAGTACATGAGTTTAGGAGTACAAGAGTACAGGAGTACCAGATGTCTGGTAGCCGTATAATAATCATGTCAAGTCCCCATAAAAGTGATAATCATGAATAGATAATGTAATACAGGTGTAAGGTGTAATAGTATCTAGTCAGGTGTCATGATATCAGGTCAAGTGTATTACTACCAAATGATAGCATGTACCAAGTATCAAGTCATAACATGTCAATTGTCAGGTATCAGATATCAAGTGTCAGGAACCAGGTGTCAAGTGATGCCATGTAAAGTATCAGTGTTATATATCAAGTATCAGGTAATTAACATGGTGCTAGGTAAGTTGAATACAAAGTCATAACATCATATGTCAGGTAATGATTCGGTCATGTAATATAATACAAGAGAACAATATAGTTAAACATTTCAAACTCTTAACAACTATATCTATGATAATAATAGATTAATCTATTAAATACCTATGCGAAGTTGAGCGAAGCGAGAGCATATCTAGCCATATCTAATACGCATACAATACCATCTCAATGAGTTACAATAACGACCAATAGTTATTCGTAAAGCAAGTTAATATTAGAAAATCACTCATATCATATATCAACTCGCATAACGATGCATCATGTATTAAAAGCCAGAATAACATTCATCCAGCATGCAACAATACTAGAAATACTCGTCCAATGCAAAATATAGTACTGGTCCAAATACCAAAAAGGAGTACTTCATATTGCAGAAAATGTACTCGCCTAAATTATCAGAAAATGCTAAAAATTCCCAGAACACCAGAAATAGGCACACGCCACCAATCCATATTAAAATATATAAATATTATTTTTAGAGAGAGAATAAGAGAAGAGAGACAATAGAGATAAATTAGAGTGAGAGAGAGATAATGGAGAGAGTAAGAGAGAGGGGGGAGAGGGAGAGAGTGCTGGAAAAGGTTTAAAAGAGGAAAAAAAAGAGGAAGGAGAAAAGAAAGAAAGAAAGAAAGAAAGAAGAAAAAAGAAGGAGAGGAGGGGCTTTGGTTGGCGGCTTGGTGGGGCCGCTGGTGGCCAGGGGGTAGCGCCACCAGTGGCGGCGCAGTGGCCCCCTGGGGAGGAGGAGGTGAAGGGGAAGTTGAAAATTGTGTGGTGGTTGTGATGGTGGTATTTTGATGGTGAGGATGGGAAATTTGGCGGTGGATGTGGTGGTGAAGATGGGTGATGGTAGTGGTAGTGGTGGTGGGATTTGAGAGGGCATGGTGGTTGATTTGGGTGGTGGTGGTGAAATTGAGAGGAGGAAGAAGATGGAGTGGTGATTTGTCAGAACTGGTGGACGAGATGGAAGAAAAAATAAGAAGGGGGTTGTTGTTGGTGGCCATTGGGGGTTGGCCGGGTCGTCGATGGCATGCCACACTGGAGGGAGGCAGTGACGCTCTGGTGGGGCTGCTGGCCAGGAGAGGGGGAAGGTAAATTGAGGGGGAGAGAGAGATGGAGAATGAGACATAGAGGAGTGGAGTGGAAAAGGGCAGAAAGTGAGAGGGGGAAAAAGAAGGGAAACAGAGTGGATGTACGGCGGACAGGGGAGAGGGTTTCTGCTGTTGCTATCGTTCATTGGCAGGGAATAGGGATGATAGGGAGCAGGTGGGATAAAAGAAAGGAAGAAAGAGAAGGAAGAAGAAAAGAAAAAGAAAAGAAAGAAAAGAAGAAAAAAAAGAAAAAGGAAAATATTAAAATAAGTAATTAAAATATATTATTAAATAATAAATAAGTAGGATAAAATAAGAGAATTAAGTAAAGGAGAAGAGAAGGAAACAGCAAGAAAGTAAAATAAATGCTAAATAATTTTATTATTTAAATCAGGTAAAAATTGACTGTTTCAGAAATGTTCCCAAAAATTCTCAAAGTACAAAATATTATTTTAAGATGTCTGGTGAAATCAGATTTGAGAAATTCAATCTGATTTTCAAATTAAAAATCTTGAAATCTTCTGGCGATACTTGTCGACACCAAATTTCGATAAATTTAGAAAAATCCTCAAAAATACATTTAGATGAAAAATGAGATTTTAAGAAGTACTGTGAAAGCTGTTTCTAGAAATTCAGCCCCATTTGAAAACTAAAAATTCAGGAATCGGTCAGCGATACCGATCGACACCGGTTTTGAAGATTTTACAGAATAATTCTAAAACATTTCAAAAAAGTATGAAAATTTTAAAATATTGGAAAACGATGTTAGAAACTGAAAATGGTCAAATCTGACTGGCAGAAAGACCAAATCGAGCAATACACTAGGATCGGATGCCCGATTCAGATTAGGGCTGACTCCGAGTCCACGAATCCTGATCCAATACAAAACAATTTCACAAATAATCATAAAATAAAAACAAATACAAAAACTAAATCAAAAAATGCGATCAAAAAATTAGAATATGTGTCTAAGTATGTATTCTGGGAACGGAGTGTTACACTATCATGTGTCTCGTAGCCTATGTATTGCCAACTTTTCAAACCAATACAAAATATTTAAAAATGAGCTTGATTTCAAAATATACCTGAAAATAAGTTTTTAGGCCAGGCTGGTCGACTAGCTGGTCGACCGGACTCAGTGGCCAGTTGTGTGCATGTTGTGCATGTTTGCTGGATGACCGATCGGTCGACCGACTGACAGAGTTTTTTTTACCCTTGGTCTCGGTTGAGATCGATCGACTAGGCGATTGACCGAAGTCCAACAGATAGTTTAAAATTTGAACTATCGGTCGATCGGCCGGTCAACTGACGTTCTGTCAGAGCTACAGTAACGGCTAGCTTTTAAAATTTGAGATTTTTAACTTATTCTCCAACAGGTATTTTTGCCATTTTTGGACCTAATCTCTTTCCTAATGACCTGATAAGTTATACTAACAGTATTTATCACATGACTATATATATAGTTCATTTGGAGGGATTAGATATAGAGAAATTTTTGATTTTGAGAAATATTTTCAAAAATCAAGTTTATTCAAAAAAGAAAGTCTTCTAGTTTTCTTACTTCAAATGCTCTCATTTTCAAACTAATTTCTACAAGTTTTCAGCTCTTAAGTTCATTCATTTCAACTAAATTTTTTATCTCACAAACTTCTTGAGTCTCACTTCTCATCATATACTATAGAAAGTTATAAAAGAGAGTGCTAGTAATCTTTGTGGTCACCAAGAGCTTATAAATCTCATTGGCTTTGTGTTACTTCTTGTGTAAAAGATTGAAAGTTAGAGTTGTGTACTTTGATCTTGTGTAGACCATTGTAATTCTTTTATGGAAGCTCTATTGTGGAAAGATCTTTAGTGGATAGTGAAAATCCTTCACGCGATGAAGGCGGGGACGTAGAGTTATTTGCTTGAACCTCAAAACAAATCTTTTGTATTTACAATTGCTTTCTCTCTTTCTATACTCTACTTGCTATTACTTACACTTGTGTTTTACTTTCATTTGCATTTACTATTCATTCCTAGCATCATCTATACTTTTCGGTTTTCACTCTCTCATTCAAGAAGACAATTGAGTACCTCAACTCATTATCTATAGGAATATAGAGGAGAAGTTTTAGAGTCCTTTATAGGGAATCTGGCTTCACTTCTTGATTTGAGTTGACTGTTTGCATTATTCATTTTATAATTGTTGTATTTCCTTATTAATTGATATTGGATTAGCATTACACCTATTCAAACCCCTCTAGGTGTACTTTCATATCTGATGAGTTATTAAGCTATAAGCTGATTGAATAAGTTTATCTGATGACTTATCAAATTATAAGCTGATTGAACGAGTTTATCTAGTGACTTATCAAGCCAAACTTATTGAGGAAGGATTGTGAAGTGCTTTTACAAGGCCTTTCCAGTGTTTCCAAATTTATATCAAGGCCTGACGATCGATTGAGAACTAGGGTCTTGGTTATGATAAAGACGAGATAAATCCCACAGGGAAAGCTAATTTTTCGATGAATTTTCCACGGAATTTTTAATCACCTCTTCAATCCCCAGCAAGATCTTAGTTGTCACGTTAACTATTTCCTCTCATTTCCTCTCAAAGGTTATCTATGGAATAAAAACTCAAAAAGTACATTATGTACTTTTTCAAAAAAAATTTACTTCAAGTGACATAACAATCCAACCCTCCGATGGCTCAGGATAGAGGAATACCTTGGTTTTAAGTTCAATACAAAATCCTCGATAACTCATCATGAAAAGGGGAGTAGCATGGCTAGCTCGATTAAAACAGTAATTGGTAGAGAAAAACTAAACCCGTTTATAGCTAAGAGTTTGCTAAAAATCCTAAGGGAACCACTCACCCAATTCCACCAAAATCTTTCACCAATTCCCTCCTATAGAATGGTATATCTATAAAAAAAACTGTACTCACTTCCTCAAAAGGAATAAATCACAGATCTAACATGTCATGTTAAAACTCACACCTCTGACAGTAAAACTTCTACTTGTCAATCTCCTCTAACGGAATAACAAGTTCATTAAAATTTCTCAAATCGCAAAATTGATCACTGTTATGTTAAAATTACACCTATGACAGTAATCCATAATTTTCTAGATAACATTGAGACCTATGGTTAAAATCATACATCCTATTGGTTAAAATTAGACCTCTTACCCACTTCCTCAAAGGAAGTATTAAACTTGGTTAAAATCACACCTTCAGTTGCTAAGTTAATCGTTACCTCTGGTTATGTAAAATTGATCCCTGTCATGTTAAAGTTTATACATCTAACAGTAATCTCCTCGATTTTCTCGATGAAAATGAGAACTATGATTAAAATTAAACCTTTCCTATTCAACTTTTTCAATGAAAATATCCAACCTTCAATTGCAAAGTTAACCATTACCTCTGGTAATCAAAATTGATCCCTTTAGTTTGTCTGATTTTCTAATAAAAAGAAAACAGATATGAAAAGCAAAAAATCACTTTTCTTCAGATCAAACAATAGAAGTTGTACAAACACTCTTTCTTTTATCAAAAATTGATCAGGCTGTTACAAAAAAAGAGAGAAAAAAGTTAATCTTGCCGAGCGAGAGACTCATTTTTTCTTTAAACTCTTGGATGTCATGCTAGCGAGTTTCCTCGACAGTTGCCATCGCTTTATCCCACAGCTCTTCTTCCGTCAGGAGTTTCTCTAAAGCGTGTTGTGCCCGATGGTTTCCAGTGCAGAGGATTGGACAGATTTGCTGACTGAGATTTAACTTTTGCAACAGTTTTACAGTATACTGGTAAAAAAAAAGTCAACAACTCAAATAGTTCAATAGTAGACCAACAAGAAAATTAAAGCTCAAAAAGTTCCAGTCTGTATCTGGATACATTTTAACAAGTTCAACAGTACACTTACAATAATCCTCTCAGTGCTTCAAGTAGTTCAACAATGCACTTATAAAAACTAGAATCCAGACAGGATCAAGTTCAGGACACTTCAAGAGATTGCCAGCACAATCACGAAGGTCCAAAGCAACATAAGATTCAAAGTATTTAGAAATCCGTCTCAGTCAACCGTAGAGATTTGGTAACTTTGGAGGGAATTCTATTGGTTGTCAAAAAAATGATTGGCAATAATGCTTCAGACACGAGCCTGGCGCAAAACGTGAGGATCGTGTTTCAATCTCAGATGTGAGGGTCGCTCCCTCTTCGGACGCGAGGGTCCCTTCCCTCTTCAAACGCGGACCTCAATTAAGGGTGCATTCCAACTTCAACACAAGCTTGTGAGCCTCGTGTTTACTACCAACAGCGAAGGTCACATTCACTCTTTGAACTCGAAGTCGCGTTTCAACATCAACGCGAGCCTGCGAGCCTCACATTGGACGCAAACTCCGCGTTTCTGCCAAGTGCGAGATCCACGTTTTTGGTATAACTGACAGCTATATAACCGGGTCAGTTATACCCACTTCTCCTATTTAATGAGGGACTAATCTTCATTAATGGAGAAAATTAAGAGATTAGTTACACCCCAAAATTCTCTATAAATAGTTATGAATAGCTAAGAGAAGGGGGGCTTTTTAGGAGGAGAAGAAGCTTTTAAGAGGACAACAGGTTTTGGAGAAAAGAGAGATCTTGAAAACTTGTACAAAAAGCAAACAAGTTTTTTTCAATCTCCTTGAGATTTCTAGTGCTGCTTAAGGTTCATACCTTATTCAGTGCTTTAATAAAGAGAGTGAAGAAGATCCCAGCTTCAAACTCGGCTAATCAACAGAGAACAAGATTCACTCTCGACCGTCACACAAAGAACCTGACACTAAACAAAGGGGAGATTCATCCATTCTTTCCTTTTTTGTAATCGGATATTGATCCGTTATAATTCTCTTTTCAATAAATTAAAGATGTTTACATCGCAATTTCCAGAGAAACAAAACCACGAGGAGAAAAGAGATTTCACTATAGTCAAGAAGTATAGTAAATTTTTCAGAGCTCTACTGCGGTTACAATCTCCTAGGTCCCATCCCCTCGTTCGAGGAGAAAGTCTATTTGTTTTGAATTGTTCGCCTGGAGGCGGATGGAACGCTGGCGAGACACGGATTTCATGTGCTGAATTGTTGTAACGGTTGTGATTGTGGGCACTTGGTTGTGGGGATCGCCTGCCAAAAATCCATCCCAGTCCATAACTACCCCAGATGTTATGATCATGGGGGAAGTCAGGCTGCGTAACTGAAGGCGAAAATCAAGAAGGTCTGTTGTTGTACCCCTATTTGTAGGTGAAGATCACAAGGGCGGTTGTTCTAGCTATCTTGCTCGGAGCGAAAGTCTCTGGAAAGGAGTGGACCTCGGGACGGTTGGGAGAGTGGGAGTTCTTAGGGCGGATGTCCCCTGAGAAATAGGGTTTTTGTGTGAGGACTGTGATCGTGATCGCAGACCTATATATACAATCGGTTAGCATTTCTGTAGCGGTCCGCTTTTTTGAAGCAATTAATGCAGAGGCATTTGCGTCTTTTACTACTGAGGAGCGCTTCTGCACTTGACACATAGCGCACGTAGTTGGTTTAAAAAAAGAGATGGCTGAAGCAAACAAAATTATGAAGCTGAGTTTTTTCCTAAATATAGTGTGACATGGGGGTATAGCGAAATGCCCTATATTAAAAATTTTAGATATTAAAAATATTAAATATTAAAAGACTTTTTTTTCTACAACCATCTACTTCCCTTCATAATTAGAAAAAAAAACTTAGCTTCATAACTTTGTTCGCTCTAGCCTCATCCACGTCAGCATAAACTAGTTCCTCCCAACCACCACTTCTTTATATATTTTTATTTCCTCTTTTACACTTCTCCATCACTCCCAATGTTGCTTTCCCCTCAGCCTTACCTCGACGTAGAGTTATTCGAGGATCGATCTGCGCGGTTAGGTCACGTGGGGGTTGAAATGGGAGCGGGGAGCCCCTCTCTTGGGGTCGTCCACCCCTGAATTTTTTTTGGATTGACATTTTGCAGATCTCGTTTGATCGTGCTCGCGATGAGTTTTATTTGTGTTTAAATCAAGAAAGCATTAGGGATCATTCGATGCCAGTGGATAGGGGTCTGCTGATGATGGTGATGCTAACATGAGGATTGCGACTCATAATCACAGTCTTCTATGAGGACTGACTCAGAAATAGGGCATTTTGTGAGAACATGGTCGCACTCCTCGACTGCAATCATGATCCCAGTCCTCACACAAACTCAAAAATATGGTATTTTGTGAGAATTGTGATTATGATCGTAGTCCTCTTTTATTGCAGTCTTTATAAAGACTCAAATATAGGAAATTTTTATGAATATTGTGATCATGATCACAGTCCAAATAAAAATGTCTGCGATCATGGTCGCAATTCTATAAAGACTTAGAAGCATAACATTTTTGTGAGGATTGCGATCATGATTGCAGTCCTCACAAATAATGCATTTTTGTGAGGAATGCGATCATGGTTTCCTCAGAAATAGGACTACGATCATTTTGTGAAGACTGCGATCATAATCGCAGTCATTAGAAATAAGATATTTTTCTGAGGAATGCGATCATAGTCGTAATCCTCTATATTGCGATCATATTGTGAGGACTGCGATCATAGTCATAATCCTCAGAAATAAGGCATTTTCGAAGTGTGCTTTTTTGAAGTGATTACTTAGGGGCATTTTGTTGGCCCGGAGGCCTTCCTCTCTAGTTTTGATGATGATTAATTCATGTAGTTATGTTTACTAATAATCTTGTGATTTTAGTTTCAGATCATGTAACAAGATATTAGTTGGTGATTGCTTCAAAAAGAGGAGTTTGGAAGCTTTAACTTGGTGATTCCAGGGCCCGAGCATCAAGATCATACATAGCCTAGCTCGTGGATCACGGTTTGGATCGAGTCGGCTTGAAGATGAAGATCGTCAAGAAGACTTAGGTATCCATAGTTTAGCTTAGTGTGTTTTAGATTCATGTGTAAAGCTTAGAATAGTTGATATGCTCAAGTGCACAACACACACGTTTTATGTTTGGATATTGGTTTTTCGGTTTTGGTTTAACCAATATTTGTTTTCATGAATAGTTGATCAAAAAAATTTAATTGGTTTATGTATAGTAGTGTCATTCTATACATGCATGCTTAACTTTTAAACAAACTTATTTTGACTATCTATTCATGTATTGAAAAATCAAAGTTTGACAAAATACAAGTTTTGGTTTTTGGTAAAAATGTTAAAACACAAAAATAGTTCAATTTGCTTGATATTTGAGTTAAAATTTTTATCACATGTTTATATATCAATGCAAAATGTTAAAACTATTTTTGGGGATTTTTAGAAGTTTTTATAAGATTTTTAGAAATATTTTTAACATGTTTTTTCTGACCCAGTTTCGGACCCAGAACTGGCTGACAGGCCAGGTCGGTCGACCGCACGGTCGACTGTACCAAGGGCCGGTCGACCGTACGGTCGACGACGACGTGCACAGAGCTGTGCACGTCTGGCAGCACAGTGGGCCGGTCGACCGGGCGGTCGACCGAACCAGAGAGCTCTGCTCTCTGTCGACCGGGCGGTCGACCGGATTGCTCCAACGCTCATATTTTTGACCGTTGGCGGTCGACCGGCCGGTCGACCGCCAGCCTGTCAGGCTGACAGATCAACCTAACGGCTAGTTTTCTGTTTGGGCTATAAATACCCCATTTCTTGGGGGTTTGTACAAGATTTTCTAGAGCAAAAATTTCCCCATTCTCTAGTTTTAAAAACAAGTTTTCAAAAGTGTTTAAGTGCCAAAAAGATCAAACTTTATTTGTTTTAGAGTTTTTGGAAAAATCAAAGAAAATAGATAATTGGGAGATTGTTTTGTTCTTCATTTCTATCCTTTACAAAGAGTTTTCCCAAGTATTTTTCTTTGAGTTTTTGTTTTCCAAACTCTAGTTTTTTCACACTTGAGCTTATCTTCTATCCTATTCTTTTAGGATCTTTGTTTTGTGAAAAAGAGATTGTTTGAGGTTGTGGAAACCTCCAAGTTGTACACCCTTGCTTTTGTTGTATCCCTCTTTGGTAGAGGTTGATCGGGTGATTGGTTTGCTCCCTCTTTGGTAGAGGTTGAGGCTTATGGTTTGCTCCCTCTAGTGAGAAGTGGAGATTGGCTGTAACCCTCTTCGGTAGAGGTGTTGGTTGTTCTTTGGCTACGGGCCTACCCCTCGGTTGTGAGGTGGTGTTTGAGAGAGGAGTTCGGTACTCCCTTGTTGTAAAAATCCTCCTCGGTGGAGGTTCCCTCGGTGGGAGTCCTTGGTGGACAAGATAGTGGATTAGAAATCCTTCTCGGTGAAGGCGGGGACGTAGAGCTAGGGGCTCGAACCTCGAAACATATCTTTGTGTTTGCGTTTGATCCATTGTCTCTCTAACTCTCTCTTATTTGTGCAAAGCATTATTCATATTACCATATCATTCATATTGCTTGTGTTGCCTTACATTATTTCATATTGTTCATCCTTATATGCTTGGCTTGCTTGTGTGTGTGCCTCACTTGTACTTAACCACAAGAGCTTCATATAGCACCTCAACCCTTATCTAGGGGAATCAAGAGGAGTTAGTCCAGAGCCCTTCACGGGGAATTCGGATACACTTGCTGGTTGTATAAGTGTTTGTGCAAATTATTTTTAGCTTCCGCATTTAGTTTCTAGATTAGCATTATCACCTATTCACCCCCCTCTAGGTGATTTACAATTGGTATCAGAGCCTACGCTCCTGATACTTTAGGCTTAACATCCTAGGAGTGAGATCCTTGTTTGCTAATCTACTATTTGCATTTGCACATTTGTTTGCTTGCACACATTTAGTTTGCACTCATGGATAGCCCTCCTATGTTTGATATTTCTAGAATTGATATTTAGAAGGTCAAGATGAGTTGCTATTTGAAGACCCTAGGCTTGCATGTCTTTCTTGCCGCTACCAAGAAATGCTATCTTGGTAACCGCAATCATATAGGGGCCAACGCACAAGCCCTTGAGGCCATTAGAAGCACGCTACCTAAAGAATATCTTATGCATGTTTCTAACCTTGATTCCGCTTTACAGTGTGGAACAAGTTGACAACCACCACCACCTCCGAGCTTCAAATGCCAATCCAACAAGAAGACGAAACTAATGGAGATGAATCCGAGCCACAACAATGCTATACGGTCCAAGGGAATGACTACCTTGAGGTACACTCGGAAACCCACTTAGATGATGATGATGATGCTAGTTCTTCAGATGATTATGTTGATGCCCATGCTTTAAATGAAGAACTATCTATATGTTTGTGAAAAAAATAGAAAAATATAACATTTTGAAAAAGAAAAGTCTAGGCCTTAACAATGATAATAAAAATTTGATTTCTAGACTTAACAATGTTTTGCAAGAGAAAGAAGAGATTTCTAATGAGAGGGATTCATTGAAATCTCAACTTAATCTTGTTTTAAAAGAAAATGAGTTTTTGAAAAATAGAAATGATTGTAATGATGTTTTGAAGAAAAATAAAGTTATGTCTTCAAAAATTGATTTTGTTTTAAAAGAAAATGATTCTTTGAAAAGAGAAATTGATTTTATTTCAAAAGAATTAGAAATTTGTTTAAATAAAAATAAATCTTTGAAAAATGATATTGTTTCTCATGTTGCCATGCTAGGGTAGTTTCATCTAGATCACCCCTTGCATGCTCCACTTCTTCTTTGATTAAGAATGATATAAATGTTTTAAAGAAGAGTGTTGATTGTTTGGGCTCCACTTTGAGCCAATGTGTGTGGGTCATACACGTTTGGAATCTTTGTTTCGAAAGAAACAAGTTCCATCTTTTCATGCACACCCCCCACGGCATACACATGCTCCTCACGGACACCATCATCACTTATATGCTCATGTGTACACTTGTGCACATAGTGGACGTAAGGGCCACCTTGCTAAATTTTATTTGATAGATTATATGATGTAAATTTAGCAAATAATTTTGTTTGGGTTAGAGAAAGTACTAACCCCCATGGACCCAAAAGGATATGGGTACCAAAGACCACCCCTCTAGTTATGATGTAGGTGTGGGCTCTCACATGATGTGAGAGTAGCGGTACCTTGGAGTGGATGCGTTCCGAGCTTCATGGAAATCAATTGGATGCATTACTTTAAAGGAAGGTTTGGTGGGAAGACCATCATGTTTGGAGACAAAGAGAGTTGCCTTCTAGGTTTTGGTAACGATCCCTAACTCTCATTTATTTGCATGCTTTTCATGTTTATTGTTTATAGCATGTTTTGTTGTTTATAGATTATTATGTCAATACTATGTTTATTAAATCCTTGACATGCATGTATAGCCTTTGAGACATCCATGTTTAATATGGACCAATATTTTTGTGTTCTCACCATTTGTTTAGCTATCATGTTTATCATAGGTTAATAACATGTGAATTTTTTTAATAATCATGTGTTATGTTTATCATGATGATTATATCTTGTGTTGATGCTACATGATTTGAATATATGTTAAATGTTAGTTCATTAAGACTAGGATTTATACTTGTGCATATAGTGGGTCACAAATAAATCTATATATGTTTGTGCTTGATTGCTTATTTTTTCCCATTAGATGTGCTAGTATAGTCTAGTTTTGATGATTCATGCAATTTAAACTTGTTCCCATTTTGGTTTTGTTTTATGATCATGTGTTTTCATTTCATGTATATGTCTATTTTGTCAAACTTTAAGATATACATGAATACCCTTTGAGTCATTTGCTTTCATGCAAATCTATACATATGGACTCAATTGTGTTTAGGGATATGTATGTATACCTTTTGTGTGTTGACAAATCATACATATACCTTGAAATGAAATTTGTTTTAATGAAAATTTAGTTTTTCATGTTCCATGTGTTTATGTTTAACTTCATGTATATGTCCATTTTATCTAAACTATTGTTATACATATACATCCTTTGAGCCACGTGCCTTCATGCATATATCTTTGTGACTCGTTGTGTTTGGATATGTATGTATACTTTAGTTTGTATAGGACATACATATACCTTGAACATTAAATAGTTTTGATGATTTTCATGTGTTCATGTTTCAAGGAATATTGAGCTTAATTGAATATCTTCATGATTATGATCTTCACATCTTATTTGTACACTCACATTTATTGTTTACTCATGTGTTTGTTTTCATGAGTCATATTTATGCTTAATTGGCTTAGAGTGTTGATTATCATGTGGATTTCATGTTTCATGAAAAATAATTTTGTTTTGTTCCTTACTTGAAGGATTTCGTACTAGTTTACAAGTTTTTCATTTAACTAATTACGATATTCTTCATTTTGGTAGAGTTTTCAAGCACACTTTATTTTTCAAAATCTATTTTTTTTGAAAACCCCTACCATCCAAGGGCGGCTGGATGGGAGATCATGCTCATGTATGCTTTATATTGAAAATCATTTTAAACTTGAACATGATTGGGAGGCTAGATTATATGCGTTATACTTTGATATTATTGTTATTTCAATTGGTATCATTGGATCTTTCAATTTGTATCAATTTTGACCTTTCTTCTATACTCATATATGTTTGTATGTATGTATGTTTTTCAATTCCAATAGTATCAATTTCAATTGGTATTAAACTTTTCATACATATATATGTTTTATTTGTACTTATTATATCCCTATATCTTTAAGCATAAATTTTGTTTATGCTAAAGCTTGAGTTTTAACTTTGTTTCAATTGATTCAATTTTTCAATGGTATCTTATTTCGAGCTTACGCATTGTTTTTGTTGGTATTTCATAAAGGGGAGAAAATTCGATTTTCATATTTCAATTGGTATTTGTATCTCCACTCCCTTGCTTTATGATAGAAAAAAAAAAATTTTAAATTGATATCATATACTTAAAAAAAAATACTTTTTTTGATATCAAGATGTTTATTTGAATGTTTTAAAATTTGGTATCTCAAAATTTTGTTTAAAGATAAATATAAAAGTTTTGATTTGTATTTCTATATGCAAGGAGAGCTTAACATCTTCTCTATATATAGATTCATGTTGAGTGTATCTTGTATTGAGGAGTTTGACATCTCTTCTTTATGTGGTACACGTGTATAGGGGGAGCATCACATCTCCTCTTATGCATTGCATAGTGTACATATGTGAATTAGGGCCTTCATGTAATATATCTATGTAGGGAAGCTTCACATCTTTCTCTTCATGAATGTATATAGTATATACCATTTATGATTGATCTATGTTTACTTTCAATTGGTATCAAGATTCTACTTTGACATATTTTCAATTGATATCT